>JASDQU010306839.1:61035-77103 GCA_032191745.1 Picea mariana | reverse complement strand
AATTTAATAGTCCTAATTGATTATGGCAGTACTCATAACTTCATTCGCTATAAATTAGCCAAAGCTCTCAATTGCTTTGTATATCCAACGCCAAAGTTTCAAGTAATGATTGCAGATGGAGGAACTATCAATTTCTCAGGAAAATGCAATAAGATCAATCTTACTATGTTAGAATATGTAATGAATACTCCAATGATTGCTATACCCATGGGAATCCAATGGTTACAATTATTAGTAACAATGGCTTTCAATTTTCAAGAAATTTTCATGAAATTTTCATTGGAAGGAAAATAAATTGAGTTAAGAGGTATCACAGGGAAACCCGGTAAGGTGATAAGCTCTAATGGCATGACAAAATTATTGAAAAAGGGGCATAAAGGGGTTATTACACAACTATGCTCACTAGATTTTCAAACATCTAAGCCATCTATTCCTCAAGATCTCCAAGGGATCATTGATAAGCATTCCAAAGTATTTGAAGATATTCCCAAAGGTCTTCCACCCACTCGAAATCATGATCATGAAATTCACCTAATTCCTTGGAGTGTTCCTCCTAACATCAGGCCATATAGATACCCTTATGCCCAGAAGAGTGAAATTGAGTGCATGGTTGAAGAAATGTTAGAGGCTAGCATTATTAGACCTAGCCAATGTTCTTACTCTGCACCAGTGGTAATGGTATTCAACAAAGATAGCTCATGGCATATGTGTCCAAATTATAGAGAGCTCAACAACGCCACTATTAAAGATGGTTTTCCTATTCCCTTCATTGATTAATTGTTAGATGAACTACATGGAGCAATCTATTTCACAAAATTGGATCTCCGTTCAGGGTATCATCATATTAGAATGAAGGAAGAATATGTCCCAAAAACAACATTCTGAACTCATGAAGGCCATTATGAATTTTCGGTCATGCCTTTTGGCCTTACAAATTCACCTTCCACATTCCAAGGATTGATGAATTCCATTTTCAATCCGTTCCTTCGAAAATTTGTGTTAGTATTTTTTGATGATATACTAATCTATAGCAAGTATTGGGAGGATCATGTCCACAATGTTGACAAGGTGCTACAACTACTAAAGGAGAAGCAACTATATGCCAAACCATCCAAGTGTTTCTTTGGAGTGAAGGAGGTAGAGTATTTGGGTCATTTTGTATCTCATGAAGGTGTTAAGGTAGATACTAACAAGATTAAGGGCATGATGGACTGGTCGATTCCCAAAACATTGAAGAATCTTAGAGGATTTTTGGGTTTGACAGGTTACTACAACAAGTTTTTTCGGCACTATCGAAGAATAACAGCACCTTTAACGACACTAACTAAGAAGGATGCATTTTCATGGGCTCTAGAAGAAACTAAATATTTTGAACAACTTAAAAAGGTGATGTGAAAAGCTCCTTTCTTGACCACTCCATACTTCACAAAAACCTTTATTGTGGAATGTGATGCCTCGGGAAATGGAATTGGTGTTGTCCTAATGCANACATGCATTGAAGAAATGGAATCCTTACCTAATAGGTAGGCACTTCAAGGTCAAAATAGATCATGATAGTATTAAATACTTCTTGGAACAAAGACTATCTTCAGAAGAACAACAAAAATGGCTAACCAATATAATGGGTTATGATTTTTAAATCGTCTATAAAATGGGGAAGAAAAATGTTGTGGTAGATGCACTCTCAAGAAAGGATGAAGATGTTGAGGCCTTTCTCTATGTTATCTCAATCATCCAAACTGACTGGATACTAGAAGCAAGGGATGAATGGAAGAATGACGAAAAAGTGTGGACTCTCATTCAAAGGTTGCAGCGGGATTCCAGTGCATCAGATACATTTACGTGGGAAAATGATTCACTATGGTACAAAGATCGCTTATATTTATGTTAGAACTCCCAACTCAAACGAAAGGTATTATTGGAATTGCACACCTCTCTAGTAGGAGGGCACTTGGTATTTTTGAAAACCTACCATAGAGTCAAGAAGGAATTTTTTTGGGATGGCCTTAAAACTGATGTTCAAAGGTTTGTGGCAGAATGTTTGGTTTTCCAATAAAATCAGGTGGAAACAATTAAGACCCTAGGTCTTTTACAACCATTAGCCATCCCAAGTCATCACAAGGTTACCGAAGTCTGAAGGAAAGAGTGTCATCATGGTGATTGTTTATAGACTGACCAAGTACGCACACTTTTGTGCACTCTCTCATCCCTTCAAATCTAGTACAATTGCCACCGCATTCATGGAGATAGTTCAAAATCTACAAGGCAGCACAAATATTATTGTAAGTGATAGAGATCCCATCTGCACCAGACATTTTTCGACAGAATTATTTTCTTGTTTGGGTACTCAATTGGCTCAAAGCTCATCCTATCATCCTCAATCTAATGGACAAACTGAGATAGTGAACAAATGTCTGTAAGGCTACCTTCGTTTCTTTACCTCTGATAAACAAACACAATGGTTCAAATGGTTACCCTTGGAAAAATGGTGGTATAACACTTCCTTTCATCCTGCAACAAAAATGACACCATTTATGGAACTCTATGGATACCACCCTCCTTCCATCACTTCTTCTATAAAAGAAAAATCTAAGGTTCAAGTAGTGGAAGATCACATCGAGCATCAACAAAAAGTTCTCCAAATCTTAAAGGACAAGCTGACCATGGTACAAAATCACATGAAACAACAAGCAAATCAACATCGTAGTGAAAGAAGTTTTGAAGTAGGGGATTGGATGTTTTCAATACTACAACCATACAAACAAATGTCCCTCAAGCAAGCCAAAAAGGATAATAAATTATCACCAATGTACTATGGCCTTTATAAGGTGTTGAAAAATATTGGTACTATGGCATACAAATTGGAGTTGCCCGCATATTCACGAGTACACCCAGTTTTCCATGTTTCATGATTAAAGAAGGTTATAGTCGACAAGATCCCAGTTCAATCTATATTTCCAAAACTTGACGAGGAAGGAAAAATTATATTGGAGGCTGAATCCATCACTGACACAAGAGTTTTCCAGCTGAGGAATAGATCCATTTCAGAGTATCTCATTAAATGGAGGAAACTACCGACTGAATATTCCACTTGGGAAGATGAATCTTCTATACAGAAGCATCCATAGTTACTCAAGCATTGCGGAAAACACTTGTCAAAAGGGGAGGGGCATGCTAAACCCTAATATTGGCTCATTACCCCTTAATTGGGGCATATTACATTAGTAATGTTATTTTATTTATGTCAGATTTATTCCATTATTTGTAATTATACCTCCTAGTCTCCTATATATACCAAGGAGACATTTTCATTTGGAAACATCTTGGAATTGTACATTTATGTGGGCATAAGGAGGTGTCCCCCTCGAAGAGGCTTATTATCTAAATTTCTCTCTTTTTCAAGGTGTTGAGTACTTATTCTGAGGTTTTTCTATGCTATATTGATTTTTGGTTCTTAACAAACTTGCACTCAGCTCTGCAAGTCTTACACAGGATGCACAAAGCCTTCATCACATAGATTCAACTCTTGGCACTTAGCCTACATCACATAGATATGTCAGCCACTACTTCTCTATATGGCCTAGACATCTATATATACATACAAAATAGGCCTAAACATGGGTAAACCCGTTGGCCGACATCCCAATCCCGTTACATAATTCCAAAAACCCAAAAAGAACCCAAAATTGGGACGAGATCCCATGATCTCTGCTTCATCTTGCACTCCTCCTTCGATAGGCTTTCGAAGTCCCAAAATAGTTCAACATGACCAAGAAATTCCCAAAACTTGGTCAAGGGCCAACAGGCCCCCAACACTCACATGTGACTCATCCCGAGTCACTCCGGTCTGATCAATTCTGCCTCGAATGCCTCAATCTTGGCTCGAGTTGCTTCAACTTGCTACTTTGTTGTGGACTCTTGTTCAGTGAACTCTTGGATCACTGCATTGTTCACTGGCCCTTCTAGGCACTGCTCTGTTGTGGTGACGAGTTTTTCTAGCTCTACTCCTTGGCTCTTGACCTCTGTAAACAACAAGCATGCCTTATCTTGCACTAGTTGAAGTTGTTGGGTGACTTCCATCACTTTGCTTTGAAGCATATGGATCTGTTTTTGAGATGTGCATTGTTCATAAGACCTTTTCCTTCTATCTACAACTGACAGGCCTTCAGTTGTGCCTGTAGTGTATCTGCGTGCTTCTTTGCTTTGTGGAGTTGTGACTCCAGCGCCTGTAACTCTGGGATCTAAGTGAGGTTTTCATATGTTTGAGCGCTTTGGTTACTCAACTGCTTGCACTCCAAGGCAAGAGATTTTAATATGTCAACTGTGTTGCAGGAAGTTGCCTCGCTTTGGTCTCGTACATATTAGGGGGTCTCGGGCACAATGCAGAGCTCCAAGTCGGCTATGCCCTGCTGGATTATGTCTTCGAGTTGTTGCACCTGCTGTAGAACTCGTTCTTCGACCTTTACTTCAATGGATGTCACAGAGCAAAGTGATATGTGGACCATCTCCTGTAGTTTGATTTTCTCTACGAGCAACTATTTCTTTTATTTATGCAGCTGGGATTTTTTTTCATTGAACCTCTCTTGCAGAGTAAGCTTCTTGCATTCGACAGTACTGCACTACTCTAGAAGGTCTTCCTATTCTTGCACCAAATCCTGGGTGGCTTGCACTGTCTCCTCCTGTGCCCATCGAAGGCAAGCTTTGACTGTATCAGCGATCCGCTAGAGTTGAGTTGGCCCATCTCCTATTTATGGTGTTCCTGCTGATAAAGGTGTAGTAGAACCTACGTGGCTAGACTGTAGTGCCTGTTGCACTTCTTGAAGTTCAACCTTGATCCGACTAAACACCTCCTCCAGTATAACTTCCTTCATTACTTCTATCTCCAACAAAGCATCGTTCAGTGCTGTGACGATGAAGTCAAAGTTGTCTAATGTGAGGGTGGTCTCAAACCTATTCCTGGTTGCTTTCGATTTCTTCCTTGAGGAAGGTTTCAGAGGGGAAACCTTCCTTTTCTTCAAGGGGTACTCCTCATATCTAGGTGGTGCAAATTCGCCTTTCTTCTATTCCACTTCTATTCCATCAATCTCTTTGTCATCACCTCCTTTCTCAGGTGAGATATAAGCAGTGTTCGCCAAGGCACTATGGACATCTTGGGCTTCTTCATTTTTCTTGGTCTTGCTAATTCCAGGTGTATCGTGTGTTTCTTCTAGACTATCGATATCAGATAGCTTCGCAGGGTCTATTGGGATGAGGAGGTTTTTCGACCATTCCTTGGTGATTTCCTCTAAATCCTCCTTCGTCAATTTGTATTATGACTGCAGCTATTGTTTATGCTCATCAACGTGCTCTGTGATATAGATGAAATGGCAGTCTGCGCTTAATTTCATCAATGGCCTAAACCTATGGAGTGTGTTCGGGGTTATGTGAGGTTCAGACTGGATAACAATATTCAACTGGTTGGAATATGTGTGGAAGATGGAATTTGATTTCCACTGCTTGTTCATGTCACTGAAGTACCACAATGTACTAAACTTCGTGGCCAGTGGTTCAAAGGGCTCGATGTCTGGGAAGGTTGCTTCTTCCAGCATCTCCCAGGCAATGAACACAATTAAGATGATAAGACAACTAAAGTGGAACTCATATCCTTGGTCTTCTGCTTCCCTATAGTCCATGTCTAACTGGTTCACCAAGTACTTCGCCCAATTCATGTGTAGGCCCTCCACGCACTTCCCTGCGAGGTCGACTACAAATCTTGTTACTTGGGTGTGCTGGTTCTTGCAAACTAATTTCCCTACAATCAGTTGACTGACCAGGCACACTGCATCGCTCTATATAGAGGCTACCTTGTATCCTCATGTGCCATTCTCTACATCTCCATAAGTATCCTTTATCCTCTGGGTGAGAGCGTGATACGCAGTCTTTCCGGGGTATAAATCCTGTGGGTTGGGGCCTTGCATGCTTAGCCCTATGATCCAATTGATCAATGTCATATCCATTGTAATGCAGTGGTTCAACCACAAACAACCTCCATGAAAGAAAGATAGCAGTAATTTGATGCATGCATTCACCTCCTGGTGTCACCCGAAGTGAGGAATATTCATAACATTCAGTAGGGTGGACTATGCGTGGTTTTGGGTCCATGACTGAGGGGTAATATTTGAGTTCTTTCCTTTGGTTCTCGTCAGCTACTTATGCCAGTAGAGAATTCTTTAAACCTTCCTATCATCGAGGTTGAAGTTGCTAAACTTCAATGCTATGAGCTTATTCTAGTCAGCATGAAGTGTGCGCACTTCTTTCGAAAGGTATGCAGTGACCAACACGTATTCAAAGTCTATGGGCACACTGTATCAGTTTATTGTGCCGCTCAGAGGTGGTAGATAGGCAGGCAGGATTCTTGGGATCATCTTAGCGTTCGCTAATTCATCCTTGTGCTTAGTTCTCCTTTCACGGGATAGTCCAGCTCCGTGGGTAGTGGATGGAGAGGCTGACAATCCTCTCATTGATGATGCTTGTATACCTATAGAAACTCCTCTCTCTGACATGACTCTCTCTGTCATCAAGTCGAGGAGAACTTCTATCACTGATTCTTCAACTGCGGTGAGATCATCAGACATACACACTCAGTATTAAGATTATCGGGGTTACAATGGACTTAGACACTACACTGGAATAATAGAAAGGGCACAATGATCACTGTATGCAATTCGTTTAGTCTGTGGGCTTCAAATTCTCATATAGCAAAAGTTTTCTCCATGCATGGCGTGAAGGGATAAGTAGGAAACATGGAAACGGTTCATTTGCAACGGTTATGAGCCCCTATTAACTCTTGTTCAATCCGTTATGGCATGGTCCAATGGTTTGATGATGAACCTTTATTGATTTTCTATCTGTTTGGGGTGGAATTCGAATGTATATATCGACCCGAATGGATATATTACTTATCCATGGAGAAGTGCCATGTGTCATTGTTCTGATATCCCGACAAAGCTCAAATTCTATGAATTTTCTTTCTAGGAAGCTCCCTCTGGAATATCTGTAACTTATCCCTCTTCTTATTTAGCTTCCTGGCCTTCTTTCCAGTGAGCCTTGTCTCGATAGTCTCTTTTCCATTTCAATTCTTATCGTCTTTTAACACAGTCACTGTGCGATGTTGAGATTCTTTCCTAGGATTCAGGGGTAATACCTTTTCTTTATCTTGGATAGGTACTTTAGTCTTTCGAGAGTCTTCTAATGTTCCTACAGCTTCGACATCATGGTCGCTAGTGTCAAATAGCTTTGATTTGTTCTCCTATTCTTCAATTAATTGTGCGATCCTTTTACTCATGAAATCTTTTAAGTCTTGCTTCTTTTTCTCCAAGGCTTCTTCTTCTTCCCTTCATCTAGCTTGAGCGTTGTCAATCCAAGGTTTTCCTATTAACATGGTAAATGGGGCATTGTATTCAATAAACTTAATAATCTCAAAATCTTCCTCTGTCGAAGTTCCATTGATGATCATAGGTATCTGAGCAAGCCTCCCACATAAGTTTACTGGCTTTCCTTTGAATAACCTTATTCCTCCTAGTGAAGGGATCGTAGCAGGCCTTCCTATATCTTCCCAAGTCCTTTTTTTCATGATATTCACTTGTGTGTCCTCATCTATAACACAGTCAATGTCGAAGTCCCCTATTCTTGCTTCAATGCATTCTTTTTCTTTAAAGGTTTCTGATAATCTAATATGTCGGTGATCATCCAAGGTGTCTTTCATATGTAGTAATACCTTCTCTGATTCTTTCTGGGGTTCTACTATAGCCTTAGTTTTTGGATATGGCTTAGGGTTTTCTTGATTCAAATTCGTTCCTTCAAGCTTAGTGATCATTCTAGGGCAATCCAAAACTTCATGGTCCATAGCCTTACAACAAAGACAACTAGGTATTCTTCCAGGGCATGCCTTAGCCATATGTCCCAATCTTCTGCAACGATAACAGAGAGTTAATCCTCTCTTTCTTTTAAAATATCCCCAACCTCTTTTGTACTGCGCGCTAGGATCGTATGAGCTAACCTCTAACAAATTCTTTCTAGGATCCTACATCCATTTGTTATCCCAAACATCTTTTATATGCATAGGTATAACATATCTTTCATGATTCTTATTAGATCTATTCATATCAAACCTTGTTTCATCTATTAGTGCCCTAGTTTTTAGGCTAGGACAGATCCTATCAATCATACCTAGATCCATACTCTAGAAACAAAAATTTCTACTTATCTTACTTTTACAGAGCACAGAGCTTCCAGATCTAAATTTTTTAACTATTCTTACCTTTCTTAGAGCACAAAGCTTTCATATCTTTCTTCTTTTCTTCATATCTGACCTCCTTTCTTCAGATCAGGCTTACTTCTTTCAGATCTAATATTCTTTCTTTAGCACAGATATCTATAAGTCAAGTAGAATACTACGCACTAGGGCACATATCTACACACGGAGCTTTCACAGTTTCAGTATGGATTTTTGCACAAAGCTTCTTTTTTCTCGGTTCCCAGCAATCACAGTTTCAGGTCCCAGAAACAAAACCATTTTTTGGAAGAGGGGCAGACCCAGGGTTCAATGCTACAACAATGCACCAAAAAAACCCTAACTATCGGCCCTTTTGGCAACACCTGCGAAGAAGATGAAGTCTCACTAGAGGTATACCCCTGGTGGTTGTAGGACTCAAGTGTATGCAACCTTATCTGGGACATAGATATCTGATTATAATACTTAATACAACTCTTAGCACCATCAATTCCTTAATATGTGATCACTATTCACTTCATTGATACAACAGTGCTTCGAAATATTCACATCAATCTATAATATTCAAGCACTTAACATATAACAATGGATCAAAATGAGCATATCAAGCACTAAACATGACTATCTAGATCATATCTAACATTCTCACATATGATAATCACAAGGCATAAATAGATATATTTAAACATATCAGAGCACTTAGCATATAACATATGAACACATCAAGACAAAGCACAAAGCACACAACATAGTGTTTACGTGGTTCACCCCCACCATGGGGATACACCCACCAACTCTTCTTCTTTACTGCCTTCAATCAATTGGTTACAATCACAAAGCCTCAAAATCGTTACTCCACACAACACAGAAGATCTTTGCATCTCGCTAGATCCTTCTTCCCTACGCTATAGCACAAAGCCTTCTACAGTCTCCCACAGGGACTTGCACTCAGCTTTGCAAGTCTTACACAGGATGCACAAAGCCTTGATCACACAGATTCAACTCTTGACACTTAGCCTACATCACATAGATATGTTAGCCACTACTTCTCTATATGGACTAGACATCTATATATACATACAAAATAGGCCTAAACATGGGTAAACTTATGGGCCGACATCCCAATCTTGTTACATAATCCCCAAAACCCAAAAAGGACCCAAAAGTGGGCCGAGATCCTGTGATCTCTGCTTCGTCTTGCGCTCCTCCTTCAACAGGCTATCGAAGTCCCAAAATAGGTCAACATGACCAAGAAATTCCCAAAACTTAGTCAAGGGCCAACAGTAATGCACAGAGTAAAACTGGAGGGAATTATTACAATGAACCACCTTGGTTTCGCCAGAGGCATTTAGTGATTATTACGATAGGGTACAATTCCATGTGATACGATGGAGGTGGAAAAATTTATATTGGACACGGTGGTCGAGCAATAACCATAGGAGGTACTCTCTTTAGATAACCATTAATGAACTAAACAAAGATTTAATTCAATGCCTGACAAACCCTTCTCTCAACTTCACGCCAAGTTATTGAAAGTATGAGGATAACTCAGTTAGGGTTACGACTATACCCAGTTATCACACCCAACATCTGTCTTAGTTAAAGATCTAGTTACTTGGTTCATTAGTGTTATCAAATTCAAGAGGGAACAATATTTGTTGGGATCCTTAAACGATGCCCAACCATCAACTATATTTCAAAATTATGGTAGTAGAGATCGGGAGTTCAACCGAAAAATTTATTACATGAGGTCAAATTACTTAGACAGTTAAGAACACGTAAATCCACCACTATGTTAAAGATTGTGAAACTTTTGATAAGGGTGTATACTTTATTTTAAACCTGATTTCGAATAAAAACCCTTTATGGTATATGTATTTGTTTATGCATAGATCTGGTGATAATTCTTGGGGGTTTTCTTTATAATTTAAATGTTAATACATAGAGATGGTTATAGTACTAGTGGGGTTTTATTGAGTTAATATTTAGCCCTCATACTCTCATTAATGAATGGGAATGATTTGGAAATATTAATAACTAGGAGACTACGGTAAAGTAAAGCTATTCCTTATGCTTTTATGTGTGATTACTATGCAGTATGGAATAAATCAGAGGGATAGTCTTTTGTATAGGATATTTTGATTGTATCATTAAATGGTTATGTTAACCTGGCGGAAGTAAGTAGTGACGATAAAACTATCTACATATATATTTTTCTTTTATTTCGAAAATTTGGGGTACATTACATATGGTATTAGAGAAAATCTTACAACACTAGGACCTTAAAAACACGGCCAAAATTTTTTTTAGTAAATGTTTTTCTGTTTGATGAAAAACTAATAAAACGCTTACTGTTACAAACAAAAAACATTTATTTATGTTGTGATAATGGCATCACAGAATGAAGTGGAGATCAAACTCGAGGAGAATCTCGAGCAAGGACCTCCCGAAGAACCCATGCAAAATAGTGAAGGATGTTCATCCACCCAGGTTCTTGAAACCATGAAAAACCTTATTGTGAAACTGCAAGTGTTCAAGGAAGACAATGAGAAACTGAAAAAGGCACAACAAGAGCAGCAATAAATAAATGAAGTACTATTGCATAGCATAGTGTTGGCCCTTGATCAAGTTTTGAGGATTCTTGGTCATGTTTGACCTAATTTTGGGACTTCGACACGCTGTCGAAGGTGGAGCTCAAGACGAAGCGAAGATCATAGGATCTCAGCCCCTTTTAGGGCCCTTGTTGGGATTCAGGATTATGTAAAGGTTATGGGGATGTCGGCCCATGGGTTTACCCATGCTTAGGCCTATTTTGTATGTATAAATAAATACTAAGGCAATGTAGTGAGTATGAATGGATAGATGCCCTTTGGCTAGATGTAAGTGATGTTTGTAGTCCAATCTATGTGAATGATAGTGATAGGTGCTAAGTTCTAAATTTTGATCCATGTGATCGAAGTACTGTAAGAGATTTGTGCATACTGTATGAGGCTTTAAGAGATAAGTGCAAGTAGGTGCAAGAGATTGAGAAGAGGCTTAGTGTTGTAACCTAGCCCAGGGAAGGAGGATCTAGCAAGGTGTACAGATCTTCTATCCTCTGTGGAGTAGGACTTTTGTGGCTCCGTGCATGTAGCTTATTGAAGAAGCTAATAAAGAAGACGAAGAGTTGGTGGATGTAGCCCCAGTGTGGGGGTGAACCACATAAATGTTGTGTTGCTCTGCTTTGTGCGATGTGTTGATGTGTTTATATGTTAATGTGCTTATCTATTTGATATAGATGAATGGTAGATAGATATATTAATGCTATGTTCTTAATAGTATGTATCTAACCTATGTGGATATTCTTAGTGCTTAAATACCTTAGATCTGAATGAATACTATGATACTTTGTAATTAGGGTTTAACTGCACTGCAACTAAGACTAGATATAGATGAATGTTAACTGTTTAGTTCTCTATTAAGTGGTAGAATTACATATCTATGTCCCAGCTAAGGTTGAAGAGATATAAGTCTTGCAACCACCCCTGCCTCTACCTCGGGTGAGACTTCATCTGCTTCGCAGGTGTTGCCGAAAGGGCTGGTAGTTAGGGTTTTGTTGGTGCATTGTTGTAGCATTGAACCCTGGGTCTGCCCTTGTTCCAACAAATGGTTCTGTTGTCGGGACCTGAAACTATGATTGTTGGGAACTGAGGAAGAAGAAGCTTTGTGCAAAGATCTGGCCTGAAAATATGATTACTGGGAACTGAGGAAAAAGGAGCTTTGTGCGAAGATATGAAATAAAAAAGAGAAAATATTTGTGTGTGGAATTGTTTCCCTAATATGCAACACTACTTGATCTGTGGAGCTCTATGCCAAGAGGAATGGTCAAATATGAAGAAAAGAGGGCAGATCTGAATAAAAGAGGTAATATCTAGGAGATTTGTGCCCTGATAAAGGTGAAAGTGAGACTAAACAAGTAAGACCTGTAAGTTTTTTTCTCTGTAGAAGTAAGATAAGTGGATTTTTTTTGTTTCTAGAGTATGAATCTAGGTATGTTTGATAAGATTTGTCCTATATTGAAAACTTGGGCACTGATAGAAGAAAAAGGATTTGATATGAGTAGATCTGATAAGAATAGCGAAAGATATGTTATACCTATGCATAGAGAGAATGTTTGGACTAACAAATGGATGCAGGACCCTAGAAATAATTTGTTGTAGGTTAGCTACCATGATCCTAGCGCCCAGTACAGGAGAGGCTGGGGATAATTTAAGAGAAAGAGAGGATTAACCCTTTCTTACAATTGCAGAAAACCAGGACATATTGCTAAGGAATGCCCTAGAAGAAGACCTAGTTGACTCTGTTGCAAATATAGGGACCATGAAGTATTGGATTACCCTATAATGATTGCTAATGTTGAAAGAATGAATATGAGACAAGAAAACCATGAGAAAGGTCAAGCAACTAAGATTATGGTAGAACCCCAGAAAGAATCAGAAAAAGTATTGATATAGATGAAAGAACCCCTAAATGACAATCGACATATCATCCTATTAGAGATCTTCAAAGAAAAATAGTGCATTGAAGTAGGAATAGGAGACTTTGACGTTGACTGTGTTATGGATGAGGAAACACAGGTGAATATCATGACAAAAAGAAATTTGGAACTTTTAGGGGAGCCTGCTACGATTCCTTCATTGGGAGGAATAGGATTATTCAAAGGAAAACCAATAACCCTATGTGGAAGACTTACCTAGATATCTATGATTGCTCATGGAACTTCGACAGAGTAGGAATTTGAAGTTGTTAAATTTATTGAGAACATCACTCCATTTGCTATGTTACTAGGAAAACCTTGGATTGAAGGAGATCGGGCCAAAAGGAAAGAAGAAGAAGTCTTAGAGTAGAACAAGCAAGATTTAAAAGATTTCATAACTAGGAGGATGACACGCTTGATTGAAGAACAAGAGAACTGAGTGAAGCTATTTAAAACCAGAGACTTAGATGTCGAAGTTGCAAGAACACAAGAATATTTGCAGAAGATTGAATTACCTATGATAGATAGAGAAGAAGTATTAACTCTAATTTCTAGGAAAGAATCTCAACAGCATGAAGTTACTCTGCCAAAAGAAGATAAGAATCAGAATGGAAAAAGGAATTTCGAGACAAAGATCATCAGAAAGAAGGATAGAAAACTAAGTAAGAAGAGATCTAATATCGAAAAGTTACAAAAGGTTCCAGAGGGAAATTCACAGAAGGAAAATTTGCAAAATTGGAACTTCGTCAAGATATTAGAACTGCATCACATGGAACTTCGCCAGGATATCATAACTGCATCGCATGGAACTTCACCATGGCGATGTAATATAGCCATTGTGAATAGTATAACCATTTGACAGATGATCCAAACGGGTAGAAAGGAATTTATAGCCAGATAGCTCACCATCAGACCATTGGGACCACGCCATAATAGACATAATTGAATTAATGAAGGCTTCTCACCCATTGAAAGAGATTCATTGCCAAGTTATCTATTTATCCAGTCACGCCACGCAACGAGAACACTTTTTCCAAACGTGACAATCTGAGCCTACAAAATAGTTGATTTTTCACAGTGATCATCATGTTATTTTCATCCATTCCGTTGCATTGAGAAATTACTCTTCGAACCCAAGATATTCAACCACGAGTGTGTATGTCTGAAGAACATAGTGCACTCAAAGAGTCTATGAAGGAAGTACTCATCGACCTCATGACTGAGAGAGTCATGTCAGAAAGAGTGATGTATGTGGGTGTATAAGAATCATCGACGAGAGGAGTGTAAGCCTCTCCATCGACTGCTCGTGGAGCTGGACCATCCTGACCATTAATGGAAAAGAGAACCAAGCATAGAGATGACCTAGAAAATGCGAAGCTGATCCGGACAATATTTCCTGAATACATCCCACCTATGGCCGACTCAGTGAGCCGTGATAGTGTGCCAAGATATTTCGAGTACACCATGTTTACTGCGTACCTCCTGAAGGGGATATGCGTAGTTCGATCATAGTAGGAAAATATCGCAACGTTGAAGTTCAATGACTTCAAAATCGGATATCGCAAGAGCTATAGTATGATCGCCCCATATAAATACCTAACCAGGATGAAGGGGAAGAACTCAAATATAATACCTCAACCGTGGATGATGAACCTCGTGCAGTCCACCCTATTAAATGTAATGAAAATCCGACACATCGGAAGGCACAAGAAAGTAAACGCATGTGTCAAGCTACTCCTTTCATGTTACCATGGAGGCTACTTATGGCTAGATCATCATATCACAGTTGATCTAACGTTGATCCATAGGATCATCATATTAAGTATGCAAGGACCCGACCTGCAAGAGTTCTATTCAGGAAAATCCACAGATTGGACACTAGAACAGAAGATCAAGGATAGATATAGCGATGTTGAAAAGGGGATGCGAGGCTACAAGGTATCCCCCATCTAGAATGGCACAGTGCACATAGCCTGCCAGTTAATATAAGGAAAGTTAGTAATGAATAACTGACCCATGCAGGTCACAGGATTTGTCGTTGACCTTGCAGGGAAATGCGTGGAAGATCGACAGATGAACTGAGCGAAGTACCTAGTTAATCAGTTGGAACTAGACTGTTGCGAAGCACAGGATCAAGGCTATGAGTTTCACTTTAGCTGGCTCCTGATCCTCATTGCCTTTGTTTCTTGGGATATGCCAGAAGGTGTGACCTTTCTATATATTGAACAATTTGAGCCGCTTGATGAGAAGTTCACCACACTTTGGTACTCAAGTGATATCAATAAACAATGGCATTCAAACATTTTTTTTCACACATATTACCTTCAACTGAAGCTATCCATTGATGTTGTACCTCGCATGACTCCAAACACCCTATAGAGGTTTTGACCCCTGATGAAGTTATCTGTAGATCGACACTTCATCTACATTACAGCGTGAGCCAATGGACATAAGGAGGAGCTTCATTCGTACTACAAACTCATGGAAGAGGACCTTGAGGGGATCACTAAGGACTGGTCGAGAGACCTCCTTATTTCTGTAGAACCTATAGAGATGTTAGACCCTGACAGCCCAGAGACCACGCACAAAGAACATGATACACCCAGACACAACAAAAGGAAGAAATCCAAAGAGGTCCAAGACTTAAGGAGTGCCTCACTCAATACAGCTTCTCTATCAACTGACCGTGGGGGTGAAGATGAAGTAGAAGAGATAAATGGAAAATGAGTTGAATATAAGCAAGGTGAAGTAACACCACCTAGAGACGAGGTTGATCCTCTGAAGAAGAGGAAGGTTTCTCCCCGAAACCTTCTTCCCAGAAGAAATCCAGAGTGAGCGTTATCAAGATGAAGACTATTCGCACTATCGATGATTTTGACTTCATCATAGCAGCCCTAAATGACGCTTCACTGGAAATCGTAGAGAAATAATAAACTGAGAAGGAGGAAATGTACAACAAAATTAAGATTGACCTTTGAGGGGTACAATAGGCCCTTCATCCTAGTCATGCACTACCCACTATGCCCCTGCCATTGAGAGAACCAGAGTTGGGAGATGATCCATCCCAACTCCGTCGATTAGCCGATGTGGTCGAAGATTGCCTTTGTATTGCACAAGAAGAAATAGAAAAAGCCACCCAGTCCTTGAAGTAAGTGCAAGGAGTACTCATAGAACAACATCGAGTTGAAGAGAAGGAGAAGGCTTCTCTGAGGCAAGGTTTGATGAAGAGAAAGAATAGATGAAACAAGAAAATGAATAGTTGCTCATAGAGAAACTTGAA
>JASDQU010306839.1:44405-55106 GCA_032191745.1 Picea mariana | reverse complement strand
TACCTAGAATCAATGATCCGTTTGATCAAGTGGGAGGCGATTTTTTTTTTTCTAAGTTGGATTTAAGATCTGGTTATCACCAAGTTACGATAAAGGATGAAGACATAAGTAAAACCACGTTCAGGATGAGATATGGAGATTGTAAATTTGTTGTTATACCGTTTGGTATCACTAACGCACCAACAATATTTATGTGTTTAATGAATAACATTTTCAGTCAGTACTTGGATAAATTTTTTGGTATTTATTTGACAAATGTGAACATGAAGAACATGAAGAACATCTAAGGATAATATTGCAAACTTTAAGAAAGCACAAATTGTATGAAAATTTTGACAAATGTGACTTTTATCAAAAGAAAATATAATACCTAGGACATGTAATATCCAAAGAAGGTATTGCAGTTGTCCCAAAGAAGATAAGAGACATCATGGAATGGCCTATCCCTAAGGATGTAGCAAACATCCGGTCATTCATGGGAATCATCGAGTACTACCGCAGATTTATAGAGGGATTTTATAAGTTCCATACCCTATAAGATCCGTACAAAAAAAGGGAACCAAGTTTAATTAGTCACATAAATGTCATGACAGTTTTAATAAGTTAAACGAATTGTTAACAATGACACCAATTTTAAGGGTAGAAGACCTGAATAAATACTTTATAGTCTGTGTGGATGTGAGAAAAGAAGGTTTGGGAGGTGTCCTAACTAAAGAAGGGAACGTTATTTGTTACGAGTCCCGAAAACTAAAAGAGCATGAACGAAACTACGCCACTCATGAATTGGAATTAACAGTGTTCATCCATGAATTAAAAATGTGGCGACACTATATAATGGGAAGAAAAATTATGTTTCTAACTGATAACAGTGGTGTGAAATTCTTGTTTCGTCAACCAGACCTTAACGCAAGGCAAGCAAGATTGTTGGCCTTCTTGAGAAAATTTGATTTTGAGGTAAGACACATCAAGTGTAAAGAAAACAAAGTGGCAGATGCTTTAAGTAGAATAATTCATGGGTTGTTTGAGATAAACATTAGTAGGGCATAAAGAGACATTGAGCAAAGGATAAAGGCTGCAAGTAATAATGATGAAAAATACATTAAAATAGTGGCAGATTTACAAAACAATGCAGAAAATTTAGACATAACAGATCTGAGTTTGGACAGAAATGTTTTAATAAGATTCAAAAATAGGTTATACATACCAATTTCTGTTGAATTAAAGTTAACAGTTTTGGATGAAATACACAAGAAGCCATATTTTGTTCATCCGAGATACCATAAAATGGTAACAACACTAAGGAAGTTATTTTAATGGCCTAATATGAAATACAAGACAGCAAAATACTTGTCTAAGTGCCAAGATTTTCAACAAGTGAAGGTTGAACACCAGCACCCAGCCGGCCTGTTACAGCCTCTACCTGTACCAGACTGAAAATGGGAGACTATATCACTGGATTTTATCACAGGTTTTCCTAGAACTCAAAAACATAATGATTCAATTATGGAATTAATTGATAATCTTAGCAAGAATGCACATTTTATTCCTATAAAATCTACTTATAAAGCTATTAACATCGCTGAAATATTCATGAAGAAAATTTTTAGACTGCATGGTATTCCTAAAATGGTGATTTCAGATAGAGACGTAAAATTTACATCTATTTTTTGGAAAGAATTGTTTGAAGGGTTGAATACTAACTTGAATTTTAGCACAAGCTACCATCCACAAACAGATCAGTAGACTGAATGAGTGAACCAAAACATGAAATATATGTTATCAATTTACTTAAGGACAAAACCAAGTAAGTGGGAATACTACCTGCACTTGGTGGAATTTGCATACAATAATGGTTACTAGACATCGGCTAAGAGGATCCCCTTCAAAGTACTATATGGAAGAAAGTGTGCAACTCCGATTAGCTGGAATAACCTAGTTGACAGAATCATGGTGGGACCAAAAATTTTCCAGGAAATGGAGAATACGGTAAGAAAAGTACAACAAAATTTAAAAGAGGCACATGACAGACAAAAAATTTACGCGAACCTGAAAAGAAGACACTAGGAATTTCAAGTTGGAGACCACGTGTATTTAAAAGTCAAAGCATGAAGAAGTTCATTAAATCTAGGAAATTGTTCCAAGTTTGTGCCCAGGTTTTGTGGCCCTTTCGAGATCTTAGCTCGAATTGGACCCATGGCATATCAACTTGCACTTTCTGCAAATGTGAAAATTCATAATGTATTTCATGTTTCTTTGTTAAAAAAATATGTTCATGATCCAACTCACATGATCGATTGGAACATGGTGCAAGTGGAAACATAAGGCGAGTTCTAAGCGGATCCTCTGTGCATTTTGGAAAGGATAGAAACAGTGTTACGGAATAGATTCGTCACCAAGGTAAAAGTGTAATGGAAGCACTTTCATCCTGAGGAGGCCACTTGGGAATTAGAGGAAGATTTGCGGAAATCATATCCAACCCTGTTCAAAGAAAGGAACAAACATTGAGGACAATGTTGCACTAAAGGAGGAAAGGATATAATATCCCAAAAAAAAAAATATTATTAAAGTCTGTATGCACTTAGGAATTTATTTTCGTTTTTGACAAATTTGAATTTGGAAAATTATTGCCATTTATGGAAATTGTGAATTTAGAATTTGGTTAATTGTAATTAATTATTGTGACTGTTTGGCAAAGATTTGATTTTCCCAGCCAACTCTTTGACTATGACACTTGTAAGAGACAAATATTTTTTATATTTATTGTTGAGGGAAAAATGGAATAGCTAAGTTGAAATCAACTGACCATGACTCCATGAGTGGGGAACAGACTTGAAATACCTCAGGGCTGAATTTTACAAGTGGAAAATCGGGAATTTGGCCATTGGCAGCCCCTGAAAATCAAGGATTTGGAAATCTGTGAAAATTGCCAAGGGGAAAATACCATATGGGAGGAGGTAGGATGTTGCCTAGGATGCTGGGGAGAAAGGATATCACTTTTTGTTATGAGCACTATTTTCTAAGTGTGAGGCAAGGAAAAAATTTTATCTGAAAAGAGGACAATAGCAAAAGAGGAGCTTTGGGGTTTCCCTCATGGATTCATGGTTAGGCTAGGAGGTGAATGGAGCAAGTAGATTGGTTGTTATGTTCTATGGTTGGGTGGAACTTGGTTTTTCCATTTTTCATCCAAGCAATTTGTTCAGATATGTACATCTAATTATCCCTCGTTGATTTGTGTGTTTTGTTTCTTAATGGATGGTAGAATGAAATGAATTATAGAATTAAGTTTTTGTTTTACAGTTTTAATTTATCCAGTGAGTAGAGCTAACAAAACTATTGTGCGAAATAGTTGTTGATGAATGTGTAAAAGTTTATGATTCAAATGATGTACCCTCTGAATCCACAATAGGAAAACAAATATTAGTCAATTTAGTTGTTGATATTATAAATATTTGTTACAAGTATGAATGTAGACTCAAATATAAACATGTATAAGGATTTATTTCAGATTGCTACAAGTCGAATAACTAAAGTACAAGTCCACATGAATGCCTATATGTATTTTACACGTTGCAATAAAACTAACAGAAGTCTCACCATGATCAACATAGACCTATACCATATCCCTATATATATATATAAGTGTATAAATGTGTTCTTAAATAATAGTTAAATTGGTACGAATGCAAACGAAGTTTTGGAGTAGATACCAAAATAGAAAAATACATATATACATATATGTTGTTTCCTATATAGAATTTTAGAACTACACAAATATCTAATAGACAGAAAAATTTAGATATTGGATCACATGAGACTGCAACTAAGCTTCCATTGATAGGAATGCACCAAAGGCATAAATTTACAGTTCTGCATATCACAGTAAAACAATAAACGAAGCTCCAGTGTCACATATCACATAGTACAGAGTCTTCTCGTTATATAACATTTGTCATTTGAATTGTAGGAAAGTATGTACATTCTTTTTCTTAAAATAATGAACGATATGTGTAGCCAGAGGATTTGATCTATATTTTTTTACGACCGACTAACCTGGAAAAGAACCCAGTACCACTTGGAAACCGAACCTGAATCCTCTGACAATTAAAATACTAGAAATTGGAACTCAAATACCTTTTTCGAGCCTGGTGATATCTGGATCGTTTGACCGTGAAATATCCAAGTCCTACAAGGGATATCAAGAGTTAGTAAATAAAATTATGAAGAATCAAGTTATTAATAGAAAACAAAATTATTTTCGAGAACTAGTAAACAACGAAAGTGAAATATGAAAGAGCAAGCAACATTAAAAAATAACCCACGAAACGTATTATTAAGGAGTCAACACCAAACAATAAATAGCTTGAGTTTGGCGTATGGTGTTCCTTTCTCCATCAATAACACTGAGTGAACGGTTCATAGCCTGCAGGGGAGGAGTGGACTTTGAAACAATTGATGGGTACCCTCAGAATGGAAACAGGGGGTCCCATCATTAATCTTGTAACCAAATAGAATAACCAATTTCTTAGTATGTATCAAACGATTTAAAAACATTATTAAACATGCAACACATACAGTATAACTCGAACTATAAAGAACACACAGTATAAAACAGGTCCAGCAGAATTGTCCAATTCAGGGCACAGTTAGGGTTTCAAAATAATGTTCTCATAATTATCTAAAACTACAGATTAATGATAAAGGAAACGTAAGAAAGAACAAAGTCTTGGATACTTAAAGTTCTTTTCCTCATGCTAACAAGTGAAATTTTGACAAGCGTAAACATAGAATTTTAGAACGGAGTACTTAGAACAAATCGTTTTAAATAAGGTTAAATCCTAGAAACTATGTCCATAGTGGAAGTCGTATGGTCATAGTAATTCCTATATAGGTATGATGGATGTCGTAATAAGACAGAGTACTAAATTATACATAGTAGCCAAAATACCCTACCACACCACAGGAAATGGATTTCAACTTTACAATGCATAATTCATGGGTGAAATGATTACAGTAAGTTTCGAGCGCGTATATCTTCATGAGTCAAAAATTTTGAAGATCCAATACTTAATCAAAACAGGAAGTAAATACAGAACTTATTCCTACTGTAAATATTGAAATTAACTGTGGGAAATTAGATATATATTCAAACAAGGGATTCTTGGGTGAGAGGCATGTAGAGAACTTTTTCAAATAAGATTCAAGTATAAGTAAATAAGAAAGGATTGAAGTCACAACCTCACGGATAGAACCTCCTTACCTCTGTGACTAGAGTTATTCAATCCTAGTAACCCAATGGTATAATATAAGGGACAAACGAAGACTTCCATAAGATATGTTCATTGATACAGAGATATGTGCACAGTGCACAGAGACCATTGTTATACTATGGGTAACCAGGGATGTTTTCCTTCACGAAATTTTATCAAGAATATTGATGACACCAACAACAGAGGATAACCCAATGAACAATTTGGGGAAAATAGGCGACAACACGCAACACATGGGGTCCTACCCTTCAACCTATGCGTAAAGCACAAACAGGAAAAATAATCGAGTTACAGTTTGTGAAAAGAGTTATGCAGGGATGGTTATGGAGGCATTATATCCCTCATAGAACACGACTGAAGGTTTAAATTTAGACCATAAAGATAAGTGTAGAACCATTCAGGACTAATAAAGGACTTATTATTACTTTTGGTTACAGTAGAAGGAATTCCTATAGAGAGATAACCAGGGGGGGAGAGGGGGGCTTCTAATTCTTAAAGGTAACCTGCAAAACCCTAGTTCAAGAACTGTAAATCTAGGGGAGAAGACAAGAGATAAACCCGTTGCAGAAATTAGTGAACATTTACAGTGATAATGGGAGGGGTGGTATGCTAGAAATTACCTGTTCGAGTGTAGTAGGAATACCATACCACCCAAAAAACTCTCCCACCAATACTCAAGACGCGATTGCCATTGTTACCAACCACGAGTCGAGTGATGAGTAATGTGAAGAGAAAAACTAGAGGGAAGTATTACAACAAACCACATCAGTTTCACCAGAGGCGTTTAGTGAGTATTACGACAAGGTACAATGCCATGTAATACGATGGAGGTGGTGAAATTCATATTGGACATGGTGGTCAAACAATAACCATGGTAGGTACTATCTGGAGGCAGTCATTAATGGACTAGACAAAGATTTTATTTAGTTCATGACAAACCCTTTTCTCGACTTCATGCCAAGTTATTGCAAGTATGAGGATAACTCAGTTAGGGTTACGACTATACCCAGTTATCACACCCAACATCTCGTTGAGTTAAAGATCTAGTTACCTGGTTCACTAGTGTTATCAAATTTGAGAGGGAACTATATTTGTTGGGCTCCTTAAACGATGCCCAACTGCCAACTATATTTCAAAACTATGGTAGTAGAGATCGAGAGTTCAACCACAAACTTTATTCTATGAGGTCTAATTACTTAGAAAGTTAAGAACATGTAAAGCCACCACTATGTTAAAGACTGTGAAACTTTTGATAAGGGTGTATACTTTATTTTGAACCCGATTTCGAATAAGAACCCTTTATGGTATATGTATTTGTTTATGCATAGAGATGGTGATAGTGCTAGGGGATTTTCATTATAATTTAAATGTTAATACATAGATATGGTTATAGTACTAGTAGGGTTTTAATGAGTTAAACTTTATCCCTTATACTCTCATTAATGAATGGGAATTATTTGGAAATATTAGTAACTAGGAGACTAGGGTAAATTAAAGTTATTCCTTAAGCTTGTATGTCTCATTACTATGCGGTATGGAATAACTTAGAGGGATAGTCTTTTGTATAGTATATTTTGGCTGTATCGTTAAATGGTTACGTGAATCTGGTAGAACTAAGTAGTGACGATAAAACTATCTACAAATATATAAAAAAAAAATATTTGGGAAATTTGGGGTACATTATAGTACCCCTAGCATTGGCGGGGAGGTACGGGTGAGGTCACATCGATTGGCAAGAGGAAGTTGGACAGAGCGTGCACGAGACAACGGCTCAGAGCTATCGCATTGGGATACGGTATGCATGCGTTTATTTTTGAATGGTAGATTAATGTTGTTCTCGCACTTTTATTTATGTACCTCTATTTTGTAAGGAAATGTGTTTTACTCAGCATTTTAATCAAATAACTTAAACTCATCCTAGTCTTACGCTCGCTTCATTCTGAATTGATTTCCTTGGCAACCGAAACCCTAATTGTTATGACTGTTATGTTTTTGTTTTATTGATTACTAAGAAGAATTTTGTGTTTTTCCCTTATCCCTAGGTCATCAATCCATGCTTGAGCATTCGGCCAGGATCCAAATCGATGGTCATCACTTCGGTGTTTAAAGACCTATAGATTCTAATGCCCTATTTTTCTGTGCATGGATGATGAGCGAAGGATAATTTTTTCCAGCTATCTATCTCTTACTTATATCTATGTTTCTGAGAATGAGCATCCTTGCATCGATTGATTCATTGAGGAATGATTTATCTTTACGTCTCTTGTTGTATTATCTTTGTTCTTTATCTCTGTGATTTCTGGGCATATTACCTAGTGCTTGATTGTTATAACTCCTGTGATTTTATTGATAAACCCAAACACTTGTTTGATATCATCTCTGTGATTTTTGTGACGAATCCCAGTGCTTTGTTGGGTATTTTTTCTACGATTACATGTAGTCAATGTGATGTAATAAACTGACAGTGTTTTTGAGAGGCAGTGTCTATTATTGAAATCTTTAGTGACTACGATTTTATTGTTGTAACAATGCTTATATATACATCAATTTCAAATTTATCCTAATAATGTTACATGGCTAAGAATTTGATTGATAGATTTCATACCCCTTTTGTTAGCGACATTTCTTGTCCTAGGCACAAGAGTATTCGAGTCTGCAAGATGCATGAGAAGCGCCTGAGAGCGGCATGGAAAAATCTCATTTTAAGGCTTTCAAGCATGAAAGAGGGTGAAGTTATGTCGTCGACGGTCCAGATTCATCCATAAGGTCAGATCAAGGATCATCGGGATATCGGGGCTACCAAGTTAACCGATATATAGCATCAGAGAAAGCGCCTATATTTCAAGACTAAATCTGGGTCATCTGATCCAGCGACACACAGTACGAGATCAAGTCGGCATATCGGCATTCGGGAGTTCAAAGGGTGAAAGTCCCTCATCTTCTCACATCTTGAAACCCTGAACCCCGGAGTACCGAAAGCACCTAGAGTCGGGCCCACAGTGTAACGAAGTAGTCTCAGTTGCTCATCCAAAGGGGGACACCTGGTGCATGATTAGGCTTTTTGCCTTTTCGCTCACCGCGATTTCAAGGTGCAAGGAACAGCTCCATCATATTCCTGATGTGCGAGGTGCCGGGAGCATCCAGGACCTGGGCCCACAACATCACCGAGTAAGCTTAGGACCATCAGATCTGGGAGAGACGTGTGTCGCCCGATTAAAACATCTTAGCGTTTCGCTCATTGCAACTGTGAATAAGCAAGGATTAACTCCTTCTATTCGCGAACGCTAAAAGCGATTTGGGAATAGACTCAAGGTCACAGCCCGTGGTCACTTGGTAAAGAAAGGAGTTGTGCAAAAGGGAGCCAAAGGCATCGAGTCTAGTCACCAAAAGGATCATCGTGATCTCCATGCGCCATCCGATTCAACCTCGATCCTGGTTTTTCGCCTAGAGTAAATGAATATGAGAAGGGGTGGTTGAAACCTCTCCTCAGGCATTAAGTGTAAGGTATGGATAATCTGGCAAGCGGTCTGCTCGAGAGGGTCCTGTGTACCCATTTTTCTAAAGAAGACATGCCAAGTCCTCGACCAGCCAGAGGAGGTCTGCACATGCTAGCTCGACACTTAATGGCTCAGCTACTCCCCTTGTAGGAGCCACGCGCAGTTAAGTGGGCGTCTGACAAGAATACCCGCCCGAATTTGGTCAAAGGGACACCAAGCCTCGGATGACTGAGCCCGCCGATGTTGGGCGATTTTCTCTGAGTATATAAACTCAGTCTTTGTATTTTGTAATCCATCGATGGTTGAGCAAGGCTCCCGGTTGTAAAAATTTAATGAAGCACTGTTGTTCTAGTTATGCATGGACTCTTGAGACTTCTTGTCTTATGGATGTCAGTTTCTTTCACGTCTTTGTTTACACTGTGTTAGAATGACTCAGAATTGGAAAATCCAGTCGAGTTGTAACTATTATAGGATGATGTAGATTGGATCACTGTAACAGTTTCATTGTTTCTAATCAGTCCTTGTGATTTTCTTAAGCATTGAACAGCTTGGAATTGGAGAATCCAGTCAAGTCCCCCTTTCAATTTCTCGAAGCCCTGAACCAAGGGATCTCGCATTCAGAGTTTTTCTTCTACAAACTATTGAAAGGCCTGTTGCCTGAGGTAGCTTGTCCACTCCTCTCACCAAGTCTTCAACCTGCTCATTTTCAAATCAACCCACTGACTGAAGTTAGATCAAGACCTCCTTTATTCCTTACATGTCGAACCTAGTCCCTGAGTTAGAGTAATCTCTTCCCGAGTCTCTACCCATTTGATCACCCATTAAAAATACCGTGACATAAAACTGATGGGTGTCGGGCTCTTCTCCTGCTGCAATCCAGGAGTGACTTCCGTCGCCAACACCTTCTTTTCACAAATTTATCAAGTGACTTTCATTGATTATTGTACAAGCATTTCAATCAACCACAAAATTTTACTAGTGTTTTCCCTTGAATGTTGTACCTGAGTTTTAATCAACCATGAATCTTTTACCTGCGTTTTTCACTAATTGATCCACCTACTCATTAATCAACCACGAATTCTCACCTAAGTGTTATTTTAATGATCTCCAAGTTGCTATGGTATTTGTGTTTTATATCACCCCCGCGTTTTAATGATCTCGACGTTTTTTTTTATCACTGTGTTTTAAGTAATCTTTGCATTCTAATGAGTTGTCTATGCGTTCTTTTACCTGTGTTTGGTGATGGTACATGCATTTTTCTTTTTCCTACATTTTATGAAATTTTTTCCAGTGTTTGATAAGATTCCAGCAGAGATATGGTGAATTTTTCCTTCTAATGGCCAACAATTTATTTGCATACACATGCACAAATATTTATATGCATACACATACACAACGATTCATTTTCATACACATGCAATTTATTTATATCATATGGTTCTTATATCATGCAATTTAATTGTATTAAGACAACGACCATGTATATCTATTGACAACTATCTTATTATTAGCAGATTGGCAATGATTCCATTAACAACACACTGATAGCATATTTTATTAATAGTGATTTTACTAATATCATGTTGATAGCATATTGAAAGTGGGTTTATAATAGTCAACTGGTAGCATTCTGACAGTGACTGATAGCATATTGGTAGACTGTGTTTTTAATTTTCAATATCCTTAGATTGTGTGGTATGTGGGGTAGAAAGTGATATAATGCGTTTTTAATTTTCAATATCTTTAGATTGAGTGGTAGGTGGGGTATATAGTGATATAACATGATTTAATAGAAGACTTCATCGTGTATTCAATGTGCAACAATATCATGTTTAACTTAGTCATATTTTAGACAACAATATTTTATCCATATATTTAGCTCAGCAATATCAAATTTATCTCAGCGTTTTGTGAAAGATAGACAGAGTTTCCCTTAA
>JASDQU010306839.1:32390-42733 GCA_032191745.1 Picea mariana | reverse complement strand
ATATATATATATATATATTATAGACAATAGGTTGCTGACCAAAAAATTTTAGTTTGGGTTTTCCATAGACGACGAACTCCATAGCTAGTCTAAACGGACATTTAATAGACTACATAAAATTGTCTGCGAGTGTGCGCATGGACTAGTGGAAGAGATATGGAACTTGAATACTTTTTGTGGACAAGCCCCTTCGTTCACCAAGTGCATTGTCATTTCTCTGAACCTGCAAAAGAACCATACGACAGTATTAGTAATTTAATAATGTATAAACCATTAAAGAATGAGATAAATAAAAATAGTCAAAGTATACTTATCTTAGATCTTGATTGCATATAAGAGCATTATCTTTTACTTTTGAAATAATCCACCCACGACCCAGGAATGGGAGTGGGTGCGAAATCCATCTGATGGATTCCCTCGCAAGACAAAGGGGCCCATCATCAATTGATATACATTTGAAATTATTTTACTTGTGAAAGTAATAAGAATAAAAATAAATTACTAATTAAGTTCTATATATTTGATATCATGTAGTTTATAAAATAAATAGAGAATATATACAAAATAAATACAAACTGTAATCAAGAGAAGGGTTTTCATAAATACACAAGTATTACTTTGAAGAAATTACCAAACCCCATATGGAGGGAAAAAATATTTTTTTGGAGAATCCAACATTTAAAAAATAAATTATCTTCCATAATACATAGATGGAACTTTAGACAAGGATGACACCTGTGGAGCCCGCAAGGGTGTAGACGGATTGGCAAGTGTTGTGTAAATGGAAGGAATTTTGTAAAAACCAGGTTGCATGTTCGATTCTCACCCCGCTATACTTTTGCTCCATTTTTGTGGGTTGTGTGGATGCACACGGGGTTATAGTGGTATCCGACAGGGATTGACCACATGTCACACAAGTACGAGAACCACGCGTTGTCAATTCCCCCAATAAAAAAAAAAAAATACAAAAAAAGAGGATGATACTTACAGAAAGAAAGTATTAAATTAAGAAATAATTATAGATCAAGGATGTGATCTCGATAATAACCTAATCGATAAGTTAATGTTTATTTACACAAAACGTATTCAAAACCATAGCAATTTTCTTTCCTCGACTTTCACCATGTGATGTGGCAATGAATCCAAGTATCGGTTATAGTATGTAATAAAACAAGAAGACCTTTCTTTTAAAACAAGAGTTGTCAAAGGAGATAATTCACTAATTTTATGTAGACGTATTTGAACAATTGCTAACATTAAAGGGCATTGTCGAATCGTCGTTGGTGTTTTAACAGAGACGAAGAACAATTTCTTCTCGACAAAGATATTCTATAACTAGTGAATACATACAAAGAAGCTTCAATCCCCCAGACCAAAGGAAGAGAAGTACAAAGAATGTGACTTAACACTCATAGAGAAATACCTTGTACCAAACCAAGAAGGTATTACATACAACAAATAAAATTGCACCATACAGAGAACACGTTACATAAAAGGATACATTGCACCAGCCAGAGAACGCGTTGCGTAAAGGTATTTTACATAGTGAACGATTTTTATAGAAGGAATGCTTTTGCATAGATCACAAAATTGAAAAAGAAACGCATAACTCCAAAGAACCCTTACAATCTGTATTAAATATATTTCAATTCTCTTACCATGCCTGTGGAGAGACATGTCAGAGCGCATTTGTTACCATTCTCCACCAGAGCCTAACACTATCACTAGTCATAGAGAGTAACCAATGAAGTGAAAAAGTGAAATGAAGACTCAAGGGACAGCTAAGAGGGGTGTAATGGCACCTGGAGCACCATGGTAGTGGGGAAGAGTGACTGGTATGCCACCCCACACCTTGCCATGTGAATTTGACTTAAGTGGTGAGCCCATAGTGGGTGGTTCTCTATAGTGTTAGGCATGGATAGTACTGGGTAGGTCTATCACCATTAATGGACTGTCCCTAACATAAATTCCACAGTATATAACGACCTAGGTTCAAAACTGACCTGACCTGCCATCCACCTCAATATGATTACAATCCACTTAAATGTTGTGTTATATATGTCTAATAGGATCGGGTGGATAGTTTTAATATGTGCGTTGGGTTATAACCTCACGTGAAGTGTGTATATCATGTGCTATATTAAAACATAGATCCTTATACTATGGAAAATTATTTCAAACATAGATTGTTATACTATGCAAAGGTGTTATGATATGGATATGTTATTTATCCCTAGCGCATGGATTATAGACTATGACAATTACGTCTCCTAGTCCGCTAGAGTTATAACTTTATGGCTATAAATTTCTTACATGACTTCTAACATAGTTTATGACATTCAAATAATATGGATAGCATGGGTATGATGTAACCCTATTATTTATACTATGGACTTCGACAGTCATAGTTACTAATTTTTAACAATACATTTAAGTGTATGACTTTAAGTACAGTATCATGGTAAATTAGATTATGAGTTAATCTAAGGAAAACATTATGATTTAATTTAAATGGATAATAACAGTAATATTGTTTTGGAAAGTAAACCTCCTACAAAAATTTATAATGGATATTCCAATAGAGTAAAAACTCTTATGTGCACAAACAATGACTAAGATATATAAGAAATATGTTCTTGTGTCAGGAATAGTTTTGTTGAATTATAGACGTTAGTTTCTCGATAATTTTTTTTTATTTTAGTGAAATTTGGGGTTCGTTACATATGGTATCAGATTTGTTGGTTACAATGCTTAGACCTCAGGGAAACGCCAAAATTTTATTTTTGTTTTGAAGAAAAAATATAACGAATATATTTACTGTTACAAATAGAAAAAAATGTCTATTGTGAAAATCTCAGCACAAAATGAAGAAGGAAACATACCTGAGGGGAATCGAAATCAAGAGATTCCTAGAGAACTAGAAGATAACAGTGAGTTAATTTTAACCACCCAGGTCTTGGAAACAATGAGGAATGTTATCATGGAATTAAATGTGTTTAAATAAGATAAAAAAAGAACAGGAAGACCAGTTGGAAATAAATGAAATGTTGTTGTGCACATAGTAACAAAAAAGAGTCCAAAAGAGAAGGAAAGAGAGGAACAAGTTAGCAAAAAGTCCTCTAAAATCTCTAGAACTGAAACAAAAAAATAGGATAGTTCTTTCGAAGACACACACATGAACGAAAACAAAGTATCCACATGAAGAAAGAGAAAACAAGTGGATCACCTGGAAGGTGAATTCAAAAAAAATAAAACCCTCCACCTTTGATGGAGAATCAAAGACTTGTGAGGAGGATGAAGCATGGTTGTTTGATATAAATAAATACTTCCATATTTATAATTACTCTAAAAATATGAAGGTTATAATGACCATCTATAACTTAAAAGGAAAAGCAAGTGTCTGTTGGAAAGACCTGAAATTTTCAAATGGACTGAAGGAAAAATGAATGGAATGGTCAGAATTAAGAAATTATTTAAAGAATTAGTACTTATCAGAAAGTTATTACAAAATAAAAACTAAGGAATTTTATGAACTGCGACTAGGAAAAATGGCTATGGACAACCTGATAAATAAATTTCTAGATCTATTGAGGTTTGTGCCTTACATCAAAGAAGGTAAGATAAAGATACAAAGGTTATCAATCTATCTACCACAATATTACAAGGATAGAATTGAATTTGACAATCATAAGTCTTTAAATGAAGTGTTTACAAAGGATCGAATGTGCTATGATTGGTACAAGTAGAGATATGAAATTCCCAAGACATGGAAAGACAAGAAACATGATAAAATGAATCAGCGTAAGAAAGGTTTCCAACCATCCCCTTTTTGTAACATGGAAAATAGATTTCAAAGGAAGGACTATCACTCTAATATATAGAATACTCAATGGGGCAATAAACCAATTATTTTGGGATTCAAGAAGGTAGGGGAGAGTCCCACAGAAGCATTGAAATGTTGGGAGTGTGGAGAATCCCACCTGTGGAGAAATTGTTTACGCTTAGACCCATCAATAAGAACTTCATTCCATAATATTCAAGAGGCTTCAAAATTTGGAGACACTAGAAGAAGCATGCATAAGATCAATGTAGCTTTAGATGGAAGACATGAAGATCATCAATCCACTATTGTGGAAGTTGAAGGTAAAATTCATTTCAACAATGTTTCTATACTAATTGACCCAGGAGCTAGTCTAAGTTATATTACTCCAGCTTTAGTAGGATTGAACAAGTTAAAGAAGGTAAAACATGTTAAATATTGGTTAGTACAACTAGCAACGGGGAAGAAAATAAAGTTAACAAATTTATTTATGATTGTGAACTCAGTATAAATGGTCAGAGTACAAAGTTAAATATGAATGTATTACCTTTAGGGTCTTATAATATAATTATCGTAATGGACTGGCTAGAAAAACATAAAGTGATATAAAATTGTTACGAAAATTCATTTGTGTATAAAGATGAAAACGATACAGTGAGAACAATACAAGGAATCAGAAAACCAATTTTTGTTAGGAAAATATCAACAATGCAATTTAAGAAATGTATTAATAAGGGTTTCCAAGTATATGTTGTTCGAGTAACTAATCTCTTATAGAAGGAAAGAAAACCAAGTTTAGAAGACTTTGCAGTTCTACATGGTTTTAGAGATGTATTCATAGAAGAAATACAGAACTACCTACAAGGAGAGAGATATATTTTTCTATTGATCTACTACCTGGATCTGCCCCAGTGTCCAAGGCACCTTATAGAATGAGTATACCTAAATTAACAGAACTGAAAATTCAGTTACAAGAACTATTAGATAAAGAGTATATTAGACCAAGTGTTTCACCTGGGGCAACACCAGTTTTGTTTCTTAAAAAGAAAGATATAACTTTAATACTGTGTATTGATTATCATCAACTGAATAAAATGATGATTATGAATAAGTATCCTTTACCTAGAATTAACGATCTCTTTGACCAAGTTGCAGGAGAAAAAATATTCTCTAAGCTAGATTTGAGGTCTGATTATCACCAAGTCAAGATAAAGGATGAAGACATAAACAAAATAGCATTTAGAACACGTTATGGACACTATGAATTTGCAGTGATTCCATTTGGACTTACTAATGCACTAGAAACCTTTAAGTTCTTGATAAATAGTATATTCAACCAATATCTGGATAAATTTGTGTTGGTTTTTATCGATGATATTTTAGTTTATTAAAAAATTGAAGAAAGATACAGTGATTTCTACCAAAGAACGATACAGTGTTTAGAGAATGTAATATCAAAAGATGGTATTACAGTGAACTCAGAAAAGATTATAGCCATTATGGAATGGCCTATTCCTAAAGATGTAGCAAACATAAGGTCATTTGTTGGTCTTAATGGTTATTATCGAAGGTTTATAGAAGGTTTATCGAAGGATTTTATATAATTATGTATCTGATTACATCACTACATAAAAAGGGAATAAAATTTAATTGATCACAAAAATGTCAAGACAGTTTTGATAAGATAAAAGGAATGTTAACTACAACACCTATCCTAAAAGTAGCAAATCCATATAAATACTTTACAGTTTGCATAGATACGATTGAATAAGGATTAGGAGGTGTGCTAACACAAGATGGACACTTCATCTATTATGAATCATGTAAATTGAAAGAAAATGAACAAAACTATGTGACTCGTGATTTAGAATTAGCAGTTGTGATTCATGCATTAAAAATGTGGCGGAATTATTTAATGGGAAGGAAATTTATGTTATTAACCGACAATAGTGGTGTAAAACATTTGTTCAGTCAACCATATCTGAACGCAAGACAAGAAACATGGTTGGGATTTTTAAGTGAGTTTGATTTTGAAGTACGACACATCAAGGGTAAAGAAAACAAAGTTGCAGATGCACTAATTTGGAGGACTAGTGGTATTTATGAAATAATTATCTGTAATGACCCCGTTGTTACGACAATAAGAGACAACATTAAGTATTTTTTTTTTTTTTAAATAGGAAATTAATTAAAATAATACAATCACATCAGCTCGAGTTGACGACATCATAATGAAGGACGGCACAAGTAACATAAACTCCAAGGCGATCGAGAAATGAGGTATCAACAATCATTTGTTACAAAACGTTTCATAGCACGGGAAGTAAATAACTAGAACCACCACACATTACATTGAAATTCCAATGTGCAAGAAGGTTATTACCTAAGACCAAGATTACGACATCAATTCCCATACACACGAGAAACCCCACTATCTAACTTCATACATTACTTTATAAGTCAGTGCGCGCAATCAATTTTATTAACTGAATCATTCGTGGATCACTATGAGAATCATTAAAAACATGAAATATCTTGTGCATTCATTTTCTTAAGGTATTTTTATATATGGTATATTGTAAGGAATAATATTCATGTAAGTTATTATATATTATCATTACTAACATTGATTATGTTTGTAAAGAAGAGAAAAAATGCACGGACGCGTGCTCTGCAACCCGAACTAGGGTTTTAACATATCAGCCGCACTACCACATTTCTAGCCCCGCTGGGGCTCATGACTTCGAAGGAAGGAGGGCCAAATGGCACCTTCTATATCTAGGCCATGGTGAATGGAGGTTTCAGAGAAGGGTTCAAACGGCCGACCTTTGAGCCTCCATCGAATCTGCGGGCAAAACTCCTGATGGAAGGAACTTTCAAGGACCGGGAAATGGATATCGATCCAGAAAATGCAGCCACACATGCTATAGCGCCAACTCAATGGCTACCCGGAAAATGCATTCCACAAGAGACACAAGCCCTGAAATACATTATCAACTCACCGCACATAGAAGAGAAAAATCAATACATGAGAGACCACTCCCTAGTAGGGAGATTCCTAGGGCTGTGGCCATCAGAGCAGGATCTAATCAAATGGATACAATACTGGTGGAAACCAAAAGGACATTATGAATTACAACTGGGATCCAAGGGCTTCTTCACAATCATTTTGCACAACCTTGAGGACCATAATCGCATCTTCGATGGAGGGCCTTATTTCTATAACTCAGCAGGACTCTTCTTAAGATTCTGGACTGAGAAGTTCATCCCTGAAAAGGAAGATTTTTCCCATGCACCAGTATGGGTCAGAATGTACTCCCTCCCTCGGGAATTCTGGCTGGAAGAGGTCTTGGCTGGTATAGGAAATATCATTGGAATTTATGTTAAGCCTTCAGAAGCTACCAAACAGAGGCGATGCACCTCTTATGCGCACATCTGTGTATACCTGAACATAGCTAAGCCATTGCCGAGAACAATAATTCTTGAATACCAGGATGAGGATTGGACCCAAACCATTGACTACGAACACATTCATTTTAGGTGTAGGAAATGCCATGAACATGGCCATCTATTCAAAGAATTCCCCCTCAATGCAACTCACAAAGAAGGGAACCCAGAAGGAGGAAAAGACAAGGACGACTTTGCTCAACCAGTGGGGAAAAGAAGACAAGCAGGATGAAAGCAACCAAGCCAAGTAAGTAAAGATCCTTCCACTGGTAATAAATTTGCAATATTACAAGATCAACCAGAGAACCTCTCAACCCTCATAAATCCCAATGAACTCCACGTGGAGAATCCTCCCCAATCTGGGGGTCAAGGGGAAGAACGACCACCACAGGGGAAGGAAATTGATCATCCCCCCCTAGACACAGCAGGGGACCAGTAGGATTTTTTGGAGACAGAGGACAGTGATGCTGACATGGAACTAGAAGAGTAAGAATTAGCTGGGGTGGACCTGGAACACCTCGAACACGCCTACATGCATCAAAAACTGTATACTATACCTCAGGATCAATTACGGAAGCTGCATAAGGTCTTTCTCAATTCTTCTGCTGGCTCCATAGCTTGGTCCAGCAAGGGCTTGGGGATACAAATCAGTTAATCAAAGAACCAGAGAAAAACTCAGAAAGATGAAAAGAAAAGAGGAAGGAAGTCTACCAATAAGCTCATACAAGAAATAGGCCATTTTATGGTAAATTCAGGGAAAATTCACCTCATCTTAAACAACTTTCCTCCCCTCCCCACCCCCCCGTCATCATGAAGATTATCTCCTAGAATATCAGAGGCCTCAATGGACATAGCAAGCAAAAACTGCTATGGGATCTGATCCTTGCGGAAAAACCAGACATAGTCTTACTACAGGAAACAAAATGCTCAACTAAAGTCATTGATAGGCTACTCCCCTATTGTTGGAAGAAAGGGGAAGCAATGTCAACCACAAAAAAAGGCACAGCTGGAGCATTGGCTATCATCTGGAACCCCAACTCAGTGCGGCTGGATAATTTTATTACTACCAAATGGTCCATTACTGTCGATTACAGGCTTATAGGCTCCAACAAGCCTGGACACCTGACCAATGTCTACGGCCCGGCCAACCCAAGGGATAAGAAATCCTTCCTTAGGAACTTGGAATACCTTTCCAACCTGACCAGATACAATCGCTGGACTATTGGGGGAGATTATAACCTCATTTGAAGTCTGAAGGAAAAAAAAGGGAGATCAAGATCCCTAGATCAAGACTCCAATGACTTCAACAGCCTCATAGATAAACTCAATCTCATCAACCTGGAAGCTATCAATGGCACTTTTACCTGGACAAATAGAAGAACCAGATCACACCAAGTTGCCTACAAACTTGATCACTTCCTCATCTCTGATTCCCTTATGTTAGAGGGAACTGCTATGGAAGCGAGTATTCTGAACATCCCTGGCTTGGATCACTGGCCCATTCAGCTATGGATGGATGTGCCAGCATCACCAGGGAAAAAACCTTTCCGGTTTGAACAGTTCTGGCTCAACCATCCATACTTCCAAGCAAAGATCCAGGATTGGTGGAGGCAGGCAGAGGTCCCCTGTGGTTCCAAGATGTTCAGATTTCAACAAAAGTTAGAAAACGTTAAACAAATTATCAAAATATGGAACAAGCAAACCTTCGGCAATATCTTTGACTCCCAAAAGCAGCTGTCAGAGCAAATGAAGGCGAATCAAACTAAGATCCAATTGCAAGGGTTAACGGACGAGCTGAATGCCCAGGAAGCAATAGTTAATCAACAAATGGAGGCTAGAAAAGGACAAGAAGAGATTCTATGGAAATAGAAATCACACATCCAATGGCTCAAGGAGGGGGACCGTAACACCAAATTCTTCCATAGATCCTTCATTCAACGTCGTCACACCAATAGAATCACACACCTAATCTCCACCAATGGTGAGCCCATTTTTTCCCATGAAGACCTGGAGGCAACACTGATAGATTATTACAAAGATCTCCTCACGGAACCTTTTCTAGACAGATCGGAGGCCATAGACAAGTTCACGCAGCATGTACCCTCCCTCGTCACCAGGGAGCAAAATTCATCTCTTCTCTGGCCTATTACAATCGAGGAGGTGGATCAAGCGCTTCAGGACACCCCAAGATGCAAGGCACTAGGCCCGGACGGCTTCACCAGTGACTTTTTCCACCACTGTTGGCCGATGATCAGGGTAGAGGTTTGGGAAATTATTGAAAATTCCTGCTCCACCTCTCAATGCTACTTTCCTCACTCTCATCCCCAAAGAGGGGCAAGCTCACCATCCCAAGCAGTTCAGACCCATAGCCCTCTGCAACGTCATCTATAAACTTCTTACAAAGGTGATCGCTCGAAGGCTCAAACCCATCCTACCAACTATCATCTCTCCGAAACAATCGGAATATGTGGAGGGCAGACAAATCCTGGACAGGGTCATCCTATCTCATGAGGTGATCCACTCTTTGCAGAAAACTAGAATGCCAGGTATGCTCCTTAAATTAGATCTTTCTAAAGCCTTTGATAAGATAAGCTGGGAGTACATGCAGGAAATGCTCCTTGCCTTTGGCTTTGACAAACTCTGGGTGACTTGGATCTTGAACCTAACCTCCTCAGCTTTCTTCTCCATCCTTATCAATGGTGTTCCCTCTCACCCCTTCACCCCCTCTAGAGGAATCAGACAGGGAGACCCACTCTCCCTGTTCCTCTTCATTATAATGGCCGAAGGTCTCAGTCGATGTATTCACGCAGCCATTGCAAACAACTCTTTGGAAGGCCTACCTTTGCATGGCATCTCCCCCCCTATTTCGCATAGCCAATTTGTGGATGATATGCTCCTGATGGGTACCCCAACTGTGCATGAAGCAAACTCCATCCTCCTGATCCTCCAGACCTTCTCTGAGGCCTCATGCCTGGACTGCAACAAAGACAAGTCTCAAATATTTTTCTTTAATAAGCGCCCCCCCAAATCTAGTTCCATATCTCTGATCTCTTAGGTTTCCAAAGAAGCTCCCTTC
>JASDQU010306839.1:10606-28034 GCA_032191745.1 Picea mariana | reverse complement strand
CCAGAGCAGGATGTTACATAATCGAGTTACAGTTTGCGAAAAGAGTTATGCGGGTGATGGTTATGGAGGAATTATATCCCTCACATAACATGACTGAAGGTTTAAATTTAGACCATAAAGATAAGTGTAGAACCAGTCAGGACTGAGAAATGAATTATTATTACTTCTGGTTACAGTAGAAGGCATTCCTATAGAGATATAACCAGGGGGGGAGCGGGGGGCTGCTAATTCTTAAAGGTAACCTGCAAAACCCTAGTTCAAGAACTGTAAATCCAGGGGAGCAGACAAGAGATAAACCCGTTGCAGAAATTAGTAAACATTTACAGTGCTAATGGGAGGGGTGGTATGCTAGAAATTACCTGTTCGAGTGCAATAGGAATACCAAACGACCCAAAAAACTCTCCCACCAATACTCAAGACATGAATGCCATTGTTACCAACCACGAGTCAAGTGATGAGTAATGCGCAGAGAAAAACTAGAGGGAAGTATTACAATGAACCACATCAGTTTCACCAGAGGCGTTTATTGAGTATTACGACAGCGTACAATGCCATGTGATACGATGGAGGTGGTGAAATTCATATTGGACATGGTGGTCGAACAATAACCATGGGAGGTACTATCTAGAGGCAGTCATTAATGGACTAGACAAAGATTTTATTTAGTTCATGACAAACCTTTTTCTCGACTTCATGCCAAGTTATTGAAAGTAGTATGAGGATAATTCAGTTAGGGTTATGACTATACCCAGTTATCACACCCAACATCTCGTTGAGTTAAATATCTAGTTACCTGGTTCACTAGTGTTATCAAATTTGAGAGAGAACTATATTCATTGGGCTCCTTAAACGATGCCCAACCGCCAACTATATTTCAAAACTATGGTAGTAGAGATCGGGAGGTCAACCACAAACTTTATTCCATGAGGTCTAATTACTTAGAAAGTTAAGAACACGTAAAGCCACCACTATGTTAAAGACTGTGAAACTTTTGATAAGGGTGTATACTTTATTTTAAACCCGATTTCGAATAAGAACCCTTTATGGTATATGTATTTGTTTATGCATAGAGATGGTGATAGTGCTAGGGGATTTTCATTATAATTTAAATGTTAATACATAGATATGGTTATAGTACTAGTAGGGTTTTAATGAGTTAAACTCTATCCCTTATACTCTCATTAATGAATGGGAATGATTTGGAAATATTAGTAACTAGGAGACTAGGGTAAATTAAAGTTATTCCTTAAGCTTGTATGTGTGATTACTATGCAGTATGGAATAACTTAGAGGGATAGTTTTTTTTATAGGATATTTTTACTATATCGTTAGATGGTTACGTGAACCTGGTAGAACTAAGTAGTGAAAATAAAACTATCTACAAATATATAACAAAAATATTTGGGAAATTTGGGGTACATTACAGTACCCCTAGCGTTGGAGGGGAGGTATAGGTGAGGTCACATCGATTGGCAAGTGGAATTTGGACAGAGCGTGTGCGGGAAAATGACTCAGAGATGTCGCATTGGGCTACAGTATGCATGCGTTTATTTTTGAATGGTAGATTAATGTTGTTCTCACACTTTTATTTTTGTACCTCTATTTTGTAGGGAAATGTGTTTTACTCAGCATTTTAATCAAATAACTTAAAGTCATCCCAGTCTTACACTCACTTCATTTTGAATTGATTTCCTTGGCAACCCAAACCCTAATTGCTATGACTGTTATGTTTTTGTTTTATTGATTACTAAGAAGAATTTTTTGTTTTTCCCTTATCCCTAGGTCATCAATCCATGCTTGAGCATTCGGCCGGGATCCAAATCAATGGTCATCACTTCGGTGTTTAAAGACCTATAAATTCTAATGCCCTATTTTTTTGTGCATGGATGATGAGCGAAGGATAATTTTTTCCAGCTATCTATCTCTTACTTATATCTGTGTTTCTAAGAATAAGCATCGTTGCATTTATTGATTCATTGAGGAATGATTTATCTTTGCGTCTCTTGTTGTATTATCTTTGTGCTTTATCTCTGTGATTTCTGGGCATATTACCTAGTGCTTGATTGGTATAACTCCTACGATTTTATTGATAAACCCCAACACTTGTTCGATATCATCTCTGTGATTTTTGTGACGAATCCCAGTGCTTTTTTAGGTATTTTGTTTGAGATTACATGTAGTTAATGCGATGTAATAAATTGACAGTGTTTTTGAGAGGCAGTGTCTATTATTGAAATTTTTAGTGACTGCGATTTTATTGCTGTAACAATGTTTATATATACATTGATTTCGAATTTACCCCAAAAATGTTACATGGCTGAGAGTTTGATTGATAGATTTCATACCCCTTCTTTTCACAAATTTACCAAGCGACTTTCATTGATTATTGTACAAGTGTTTTAATCAACCACAAAATTTTACCAGCATTTTCCCTTGAATGTTGTACCTGAGTTTTAATCAACCATGAATCTTTTACCTACATTTTTCACTGATTGATCCACCTACTCATTAATCAACCACGAATTCTCACCTCTGTGTTATTTTTAATGATCTCTGGGTTGCTATGGTCTTTGTGTTTTATATCACCCCCGCGTTGTAATGATCTCGACGTTTTTTTTATCACTGTGTTTTAAATAATCTTTGCATTCTAATGAGTTGTCTATGTGTTCTTTTACCTGTGTTTGGTGATGGTACATGCATTTTTCTTTTTACTACATTTTATGAAAAAAATTCCAGTGTTTGATAAGATTCTAGCAGAGATATGGTGAATCTTTCCTTCTAATGGCCAACAATTTATTTGCATACACATGCAGAGAGATTTATATGCATACACATACACAACGATTCATTTTCATACACATGCAATTTATTTATATCATATGGTTCTTATATTATGTGATTTAATTGTATTAAGACAACGACCATGTATATCTATTGACAACTATCTTATTATTAGCAGATTAACAACGATTCCATTAACAACATACTGATGGCATCTTTTATTAATAGCGATTTTACTAATATCATGTTGATAGCATATTGAAAGTGGGTTTATAATAGTCAACTGGTAGCATTTTGACAGTGACTGATAGCATATTGGTAGTATATGTTTTTAATTTTCAATATCCTTAGATTGTGTGGTATATGGGGTAGAAAGCGATATAATGCGTTTTTAATTTTCAATATCTTTAGATTGCGTGGTAGGTGGGGTATACAGTGATATAATATGATTTAATAGAAAACTTCATCATGTATTCAATGTGCAAAAATATCACATTTAACTTAGTCATATTTTAGACAACAATATTTTATCCATATATTTAGCTCAGCAATATCAAATTTATCTCAACGTTTTGTGAAAGATAGACAAAGTTTCCCTTAAATTCTAGACAATGTATAAATGTTAGGCAACATATATTTAGGATGTGTTTCCATCCACTATATAATATAGACAACGTGAATATAGAAATCAATATGTGGGACAACGTACTTATTGATATGTTTTTGCATGTGATTATGGATATATTGATATCAATATGTTGGACAGAAATTTTATATATAATTGACAACAAGTTTTTATACATAATTAACAACAAATTTTATACCTGATGAAAACAATGTCATATGTTTCATAAACAACAGGCCAATATTGCTAGACAACCATCTTTATAGAATCCTAACCATATTGTTAAGGTACCTTAGACAGTGATATCATTTAATTGTGCATTTTTAAACTAACAGTTAAAGATGTTATTATTAAGGTTGGACAGAGATATAATTAGTAGATAGCAATATCGCGTACTTAAAAAACAATAATTTAGACAACAATATTATAGTCAGGAATGTCGATTATTAATAAGTAGCGTAGATCACCTTTTAATGTTAAGTAGTTCACTTATTGAGGGACAGTGTATATTTGTTGACAAACGTATTTGATTTTGTTAAGAGCTTATATTAGTTCACCTTTATTATAACATTTGCAATAATGATAAAATTTATAATAGTTCACTTCTTCGCACTTAGACACCATGCTTAACGGATAATGGGTTATGGTTTGTTGGAAAATTTGTTTAATATTTTGCACAATTTAATTGAGTGACATCATCTTGCGTCTTGTTGACTTGTTGCTTGGGTGTGTGGGTATAGTCTTCTTGTTAGTTAATTCGGTCTCCTAGCGCATTGAATTTGTTCTAGTTTATTGGTCTAGATGTGTTAGGTTGTGCTAGGTTTACCGTCACGCTTATCGCCTTGTGACGGCATGATTCATGATGAGGGGATCATTGTGCATCCTGATGGATAGAGGAAAATGATAACCTGGCCAGAGTCTATGCTTCCTGATGTGGGCATTGTTCATTATAACAGATTTTGGGACTTGGTTTTGTAACAGCTAAAGGCATTGAGTTTGCGCGACGGAGGGTACTAGTTCCTGGTTGTTGAAGCCACTGTGTCGGGTTGTTGATTTTTTCCTTTAGCTTGTAGGCATTGTCTTGCTTGTGTTGGTGGGTAGTTGTTTTCATCTGTCTTGATTTTCACATGTCTCATCTAGTTGCTTGATGTGTTAGTGTGCAGATTCATTGTTGTCTATTACTTGATCTCCATGCGTTGTTTTCGTCTTCAAGTTGTGTTGTTTAACAATTAACGTTGTTTCTGTCCTTCTTTAAAAGAAAAAGAAAATCACTTGCTTGTAGTCATAACAATGGGGTTACAATATATAAACTATGTATATCTGCCTATTGGCCATCATAGATCTATTTTTTTTTATTGTTGTTCATTACTGTATATAATCAATTACTTCAAAAAGAAAAGTTTAAAGAGATTGTATTGAATTTTCTACTATTATGCCGAGTATAAAGAATAAAAGTCCCAAATACATTATTTTACCTATTATAAAAGAAAGATATTTGATATAGTAGATCAAAGGATACTTGACAATATATATATATATATATATATATTATAGACAATAGGTCGCTGACCAAAAAAATTCAGTTTGGGTTTTCCATAGACGAAGAACTCCATAGCTAGTCTAAACAGACATTTAATAGACTACATAAAACTGTCTGTGAGTGTGCGCATGGACTAGTGGAAAAGATATGGAGCTTGAATACTTTTTGTGGACAAGCCCCTTCATTCACCAAGTGCATTGTCATTTATTTGAACTTGCAAAAGAACCATACGACAGTATTAGTAATTTAATAATGTATAAACCATTAAAGAATGAGATAAATAAAAATAGTCAAAGTATACTTATCTTAGATCTTGATTGCATATAAGAGAATTATCTTTTACTTTTGAAATAATCCACCCACGACCCAGGAATGGGAGTGGGTGAGAAATCTATTTGATGGGTTCCCTCGCAAGACAAAGGGTCCCATCATTAGTTGATATAAATTTGAAATTATTTTACTTGTGAAAGTAATAAGAATAAAAATAAATTACTAATTAAGTTCTATAGATTTGATATCATGTAGTTTATAAAATACATAGAGAATATATACAAAATAAATACAAACTATAATCAAGAGAGGAGTTTTCATAAATACACAAATATTACTTTGAAGAAATTACCAAACCCCATATAGAGGGAAAAAATATTTTTTTGGAGAATCCAACATTTAAAAAATATATTATCTTCCATAATACATAGATGGATCTTTCAACAAGGATGACACATGTGGAGCTCGCAGGGGTGTAGACGGATTGGCAAGTGTCGTGTAAATAGAAGGAATTTTGTAAAAATCAGGTTGCATGTTCGATTCTCACCCCAATATAATTTTGCTCCATTCTTGTGGGTTGTGTGGATGCACGCGGGGTTATAGTGGTATCCGACAGGGATCGAACCCGTGTCACACAAGTACAAGAACCGCGCATTGTCGATCCCCCCAATACAAAAAAAAATACAAAAAAAGAGGATGATACTTGCAGAAAGAAAGTATTAAATTAAGAAATAATTACAGATCAAGGATGTGATCTCAATAATAACCTAATCGATAAGTTAAAGTTTATTTACACAAAACGTATTCAAAACCATAGCAATTTTCTTTCTTCGACTTTCACCATGTGATGTGGCAATGAATCCAAGTATCGGTTATAGTATGTAATAAAACAAGAAGACCTTTCTTTTAAAACAAGAGTTGTCAAAGGAGATAATTCCCTAATTTTATGTAAACGTATTTGAAAAATAGCTAACATTAAAGGGCATTGTCGAATGGTCGTTGGTGTTTTAACAGAGACAAAGTGCAATTTCTTCTCAACAAAGATATTCTATAACCAGTGAATACATACAAAGAAGCTTCAATCCTCCAGACCAAAGGAAGAGAAGTACAAAGAACGTGACTTAACACTCACAGAGAAATACATTGTACCAAACCAAGAAGGTATTACATACAACAAATAAAATTGCACCATACAGAGAACACGTTACATAAAAGGATACATTGCACTAGACAGAGAACACGCTGCATAAAGGTATTTTGCATAGTGAACGATTTTTATAGAAGGAATGTTTTTGCATAGATCACAAAATTGAAAAAGAAACGCATAACTCCAAAGAACCCTTACAATCTATATTAAATATATATCAATTCACTTACCATGCCTGTGGAGAGACATGTCAGAGCACATTTGTTACCATTCTCCACCAGAGCCTAACACTATCATCAGTCATAGAGAGTAACCAGTGAAGTGACAAAGTGAAATGAAGACTCAAGGGACAGCTACGAGGGGTGTAATGGCACTTGGAGCACCACGGTAGTGGGGGAGACTTACTGGTATGCCACCCCACACCTTTCCATGTACATTTGACTTAAGTGGTGAGCCCATAGTGGGTGGTCCTCTGTAGTGTCAGGCATGGATAGTACTGGGTAGGTCTATCACCATTAATGGACTTTCCCTAACATAAATTCCATAGTATATAATGACCTAGGTTGAAAACTAACCTGACCTGGCATCCACCTCAATATGATTACAATCCACTTAAATGTTGTGTTATATATGTCTAATAGGATCGAGTGGATAGTGTTAATATGTGCATTGGGTTATAACCTCATGTGAAGTGTGTATATCATGTGCTATATTAAAACATAGATCCTTATACTATGGAAAATTATTTCAAACGTAGATTGTTATACTATGGAAAGGTGTTATGCTATGGATATGTTATTTATCCCTAGTGCATGGATTATAGACTATGACAATTACGTCTCCTAGTCTGCTAGGGTTATAACTTTATGGCTATAAATTTCTTACATGATTTCTAACATAGTTTATGACATTCAAATAATATGGATAGCATGGTAACGATGTAACCCTAGTATTTATACTATGGACTTCGATAGTCGTAGTTACTAATTTTTAACAATACATTTAAGTGTATGACTTTAAGTATAGTATCATGGTAAATTAGATTATGAGTTAATCTAAGGAAAACATTATGACTTAATTTAAACGGATAATAACAGTAATATTGTTTTGTAAAGTAAACCTCCTACAAACTTTTATAATGGATATTCCAATAGAGTAAAAACTCTTATGTGCACAAACAGTGACTAAGATATATAAGGAATATTTTCTTGTGTCACGAATAGTTTTGTTGAATTATAGACGTTAGTTTCTCGATATTTTTTTTTTTTATTTTAGTGAAATTTGGGGTTCGTTACATATGGTATCAAAGTTGTTGGTTACAATGCTTAGACCTCAGGGAAACACCAAAATTTTATTTTTGTTTTGAAGAAAAAATATAACGAATATATTTACTGTTAGAAATAGAAAAAAATGTCTATTGTGAAAATGTCAGCACAAAATGAAGAAGGAAACATACCTGAGGGAATCGAAATTAAGAGATTCCTAGAGAACTAGAAGATTAAGATAAAAAAAGAATAGGAAGACCAGCTGGAAATAAATGAAATGTTGCTACACAACATAGTAACAAAAAAGAGTCCAAAAGTGAAGGAAAGAGAGGAACAAGCTAGCAAAAAGTCCTCTAAAAAATCTATTAATGAAACAAAAAAATAGGATAGTTCTTTCGAAGACGCACACATGACCGAAAACAAAGCATCTACAGGAAGAAAGAGAAAACAAGTGGATCACCTGGAAGGTGAATTCAAAAAAATAAAATCCTCCACCTTTGATGGAGAATCAAAGACTTGTGAGGAGGATGATGCATGGTTGTTTGATATAAATAAATACTTCCATATTTATAATTACTCTAAAAATATGAAGGTTAGAATGACCATCTATAACTTAAAAGGAAAAGCAAGTGTCTATTGGAAAGACCTGAAATTTTCAAATGGACTGAAGGAAAAATGAATGGAATGGTCAGAATTAAGAAATTATTTAAAGAAGTAGTACTTATCAGAAAGTTATTACAAAATAAAAAGTAAGGAATTTTATGAACTGTGACTAGGACAAATGGCTATGGACAACTTGATAAATAAATTTCTAGATCTGTTGAGGTTTGTGCCTTACATCAAAGAAGGTAAGATAAAGATACAAAGGTTCTTAATCTATCTACCACAATATTACAAGGATAGAATTGAATTTGACAATCATAAGTCTTTAAATGAAGTGTTTGCAAAGGATTAAATGTGCTATGATCGGTACAAGTAGAGATATGAAATTCCCAAGACATGGAAAGACAAGAAACATGATAAAATGAATCAGCGTAAGAAAGGTTTCCAACCATCCCCTTTTTGTAACATGGAAAATGGATTTCAAGGGAAGGACTATCACTCTAATACATAGAATACTCAAGGGGGAAATAAACCAATTAATTTGGGATTCAAGAAGGTAGGGGAGAGTCCCAGAGAAGCATTGAAATGTTGGGAGTGTGGAGAATCCCACCTGTGGAGAAATTGTTTACGCTTAAACCCGTCAATAAGAACTTCATTCCATAATATTCAAGAGGCTTCAAAATTTGGAGACACTAGAAGAAGCATGCATAAGATCAATGCAACTCTAGATGGAAGACATGAAGATCATCAATCCACTATTGTGGAAGTTGAAGGTAAAATTCATTTCAACAATGTTTCTATACTAATTGACCCAAGAGCTAGTCTGAGTTATATTAGTCTAGCTTTAGTAGGATTGAACAAGTTAAAGAAGGTAAAACATGTTAAATATTTGTTAGTACAACTAGCAACGGGGACCAAAATAAAGTTAACAAATTTATTTATGATTGTGAACTCAGTATAAATGGTCATAGTAGAAAGTGAAATATGAATGTATTACCTTTAGGGTCTTATAATATAATTATCGTAATGGACTGGCTAGAAAAACATAAAGTGATATTAAATTGTTACGAAAAGTCATTTGTGTATAAAGATTAAAATGATACAGTGAGAACAATACAAGGAATCAGAAAACCAATTTTTGTTAGGAAAATGTCAACAATGCAATTTAAGAAATGTATTAATAAGGGTTTCCAAGTATATGTTGTTCAAGTAACTAATCTCTTATAGAAGGAAAGAAAACCATGTTTAGAAGACTTTGCAGTTCTACATGGTTTCAGAGATGTATTCATAGAAGAAATACAGAACTACCTACAAGGAGAGAGATATATTTCTCTATTGATCTACTACCTGGATCTGCCCCAGTGTCCAAGGCACCTTATAGAATGAGTATATCTAAATTAACAGAACTGAAAATTCAGTTAAAAGAACTATTAGATAAAGAGTATATCAGACCAAGTGTTTCACCTGGGGGAGCACCAGTTTTGTTTATTAAAAAGAAAGATAGAACTTTAATACTGTGTATTGATTATCATCAACTGAATAAAATGACGATTGTGAATAAGTATCCTTTACCTAGAATTAACGAACTCTTTGACCAAGATGCAGGAGAAAAAATATTCTCTAAGCTAGATTTGAGGTCCGATTATCACCAAGTCAAGATAAAGGATGAAGACATAAACAAAATAGCATTTAGAACATGTTATGGACACTATGAATTTGTAGTGATTCCATTTGGACTTACTAATGCACTAGCAACCTTTAAGTGCTTGATGAATAGTATATTCAACCAATATCTGGATAAATTTGTGTTGGTTTTTATTGATGATATTTTAGTTTATTAAAAAACTGAAGAAATATACAGTGATTTCTACCAAAGAAAGATACAGTGTTTAGGGAATGTAATATCAAAAGATGGTATTACAGTGAACCCGAAAAAGATTATAGCCATTATCGAATGGCCTATTCCTAAAGATGTAGCAAACATAAGGTCATTTGTTGGTCTTAATGGTTATTATCGAAGGTTTATAGAAGGTTTATCAAAGGATTTTCTATAATTACGTATTTGATTACATCACTACAGAAAAAGGGAATAAAATTTAATTGATCACAAAAATGTCAAGACAGTTTTGATAAGCTAAAAGGAATGTTAACTACAACACCTATCTTAAAAGTAGCAAATCCATATAAATACTTTACAGTTTGCATAGATACGATTGAAGAAGGATTAGGAGGTGTGCTAACACAAGATGGACACTTCATCTGTTATGAATCACGTAAATTGAAAGAAAATGAACAAAACTATGTGACTCGTGATTTAGAATTAGCAGTTGTGATTCATGCATTAAAAATGTGGCAGAATTATTTAATGGGAAGAAAATTTATGTTATTAACCGACAACAGTGGTTTAAAGCATTTGTTCAGTCAACCAGATCTGAACGCAAGACAAGAAACATGGTCGGGATTCTTAAGTGAGATTGATTTTGAAGTACGACACATCAAGGGTAAAGAAAACAAAGTTGTAGATGCACTAATTTGGAGGACTAGTGGTATTTATGAAATAATTATTTGTAACGACCCCGTTGTTACGACAATAAGTGACAACATAAAGTAATTTTTTTTTTTTTTAAATAGGAAAGTAATGAAAATAATACGATCACATCAGCTCGACTTGACAGCATCATAATGAAGGACGACACAAGTAACATAAAATCCAAGGCGATCGAGAAATGAGGTATCAACAATCATTTGTTACAAAAAGTTTGATAGTGCGGGAAGTAAATAACTAGAACCACCATGCATTACATTGAAATTCCAATGTGCAAGAAGGTTATTACCTAAGACCAACATTACGACATCAATTCCCATACACACGAGAAACCCAACTATCTAACTTCATACATTACTTTATAAGTCAGTGCGCGCAATCAATTTTATTAACTGAATCATTCACATGTTGGCATTATTCTAAAGGCACGAGAGTAATCAATTTGTTTTAAGGGCGCAAGAGGTTAGAATTCCTTAATAAATCATAATTCCACATTATTTTTAGGGTGCAAGGTCATCTAATTAATAAAATATTCACCCTAACTTGAAGAAGTAAAAATAACTTGGGTGAGGTAAAAATAAGCTTCTTCAACGAGTCCACATCTATTACGTTTCTTTCGGTGACGTAACATACCCAATCTGTATCTATAATTATGCACAAGCCACATTATCAACTCTTCTGAATGATTAACATAATTCGGTGAATGTGGAAACATTAAAAGAAATACGTAGTTAAGTCATTATTATAAACAATACTTATCACTCAATAAAGTAGATCACTATGAGAATCATTAAAAACATGAAATCTCTTGCGCATTCATTTTCTTAAGGTCTTATTATATATGGTATATTGTAAGGAATAATATTCATGTAAGTTATAAAATATCTAGTGTTCAATGAATCACTCTAATAGGAGGTAAGAAGTAAATTTAAGTTCTCAATAAGGTGTTAGTTTGTTCCATTTGCTTAGAGAATTCCACCTAACTCATTATCCAATCAATGTAACGCTCATGATCAAAGGAAACAACTTAATAATCAATCCATTTACCAATATAAATTAATAATCAACCCCCTCACAATTAAAATTTAAATCATCCCCTTTACGAATATAATTTAAAAGAAACAACTTAATAACAATTGAGTCATACAATCCATTTTCCAATATAATTAAAAGAAGTTAATCTGAACTGAATTCGGAATTGAAATAAAATTGTAACTAAATTATAATCTCATTTATAATAACCTATGATGTTGAATTCTAAATTTCTTTGGATCTCCACAGAAAAATTTAAACCCTATAGCATTCCACTGATTGCCTTCTAAGTCATAATTGCACCTGAGTTGAAATTCCTTTTTTATAATGGTAACGAAATTAGATTTTTTTTTAAAACTGGTAAACAATCAACTAAATTAAATTCTGAGATAAAGGTTGCTACTGACATCATAATTCCAATCATTTATTTTAAGCCCAAATGCACAGCTGGGAAGGCCTGCCTTTAGGATAAATTTAACTGGAATAAACTTGAATTGTAAGGGTGACTGAATATAAAACGTAACTCTAAAGCGATTGAACTGGAATATAAGTAAATAAAGAAAAATAGAGGTTTATTCAATCGCCAAGAAGGGACCTTAAGAGCAATGAGCCCCTGCGCTCAATTACCTCTGACAGGTCTCGCTCGCAGGGTAGCCAAGCGCCATTACTTCTGTCAGGTGTTACAATCAGGAGACAAGTGCGTTAATGCTCATTTTTTTGGACTGCAACGATCTGAATCTGGAATTCAACGGGAAGAAAAATAACCGCAAAACCTTCCACGAGAATATAAATGGAACAATGTTCAATGAATCACCCAGCCACCAATCGACGAGGGAAAATTCAAGTGCCAGGTGTCAAGTTCTGTGAAGGTGAAGAAAACAGGCGTAAGGAGGAAGGATTTTGGAAATTCGCCACTACAGGCATTAAGTTGGCAGGGAAACCAAGGACCACACCCAGTAATCTGTACAGAAAGGTGGAGTTTCTTAATGCATGCAACTTCCTCAGGGAAGGACAACACAAGGCCTCAACAAACACAAGGTGAAAACCACGAGGAGGGAGACAACCAAGAGGCGACTACTATGCACCACACCTACAATCGTTGAAGATCAAGTCACACACAAAAAAAAGGCATCAAAACCACAGTCCGAGCCTAGGAATCGACAACTCCCATGCAAGATGCTAAACAAGTGGAGGGAGCCCACAGGGGACCCAAGGAGGTGTTTTCCCAATGCACCGAGTCTGGAAAAGGTTTGCCAAGGAGACAACACTCGTTACTGTCTTGCAAAAACCTGATAGAAGATTGGCCCGACCACATTATGACCAGACCTGATAGTCAGACAACTAGACTAAGATAAACCGTGATTCTGAATATCAAATCATATTGAAGGATAAATCATATTTTTATTCTACCAATCGACAGAAGGAAAGGGGCAACACAAAAAGCGAGACAAGCGCAGTGATCAGGTATCGTTTCTGCTCAACGTTTAAACGTTTAAGACAAACCCAGCATGATCGATTCGCTAAGGGAGAGAAGGGAGTGCAGAGGGTAAATAGTTACACAGGCCCCCAACCGAAGGAATCCATGGGTGGATTCCACTGCGTGTAGGAAAATTGGGGCCAAGAGAAACCGCAGAGTGGGAATAAGGGTAAATTTGTTTCTCTTTGAAGGGCGATTTCACTGAGAATCTAGAGGCAACGCCAAGGTGGAGTGAACGCAATAGTCAAGGCATGGAGAGGTAAGCAGGTGAAGGCCGAGGTAATAGGAAAAGAAAGGAAAAGACTAAAAGAGGTGGAATTTTTTGAACGATCAAAACGTTGAGTGCAAGAAAAGCGCCAAGGGTAGCGTATTACAGAAATCATTTACCGTGCGAATGGAGTGGATGTGAGAAGAACGGTCGCATTGCATTTGATTAATCAGTAGCTCCAGGGTAAAAGGGAAATTGAAATAGAAATGCAAGCAAACATATTCCACACAGACCAAAATCTTAATAGTTAGGGAAAGGGTATCGGCGTGGAAACAGAAAGAACTCCAGTGAGGCAGCGATTTTACACAAGAAATCACAAGCATAAATCCTTCTTAATAAACTGAACAATTTTTAATTTGGAGCGAAACAATCCCCACTGAATTTACCAACTACTGTGTGATAAATGCACCACAATAATCATCAAATCGATATTCATATACAATAAAATTTTAACTAATTTACAATGAAAATTTACTCATGACTACCGTCACCAAAGGCTAGAACCTGAGTCGTCGTCCTGCGCTTGCGCTCCATCCATCTCACATGCCTTTTAACCACTAAGACCTCACCGATACCTCCCAACCAACACTAGGGGTATTCTTCTTCCCCTGAGCCCCCCGAGCCACAAATGGGCCACACACACAAACCAGAGAAGGCTAGCTCCCGGCTTGCCTCGCAAGGTCGAGCTACCACTCATTATTCAAGCTGGGTTTCCCAACTCCTACAAGAAAAATCAGTGAAGAGTAAAATCCGACGGCATAACCTTACGCGTACCAGACGTGTTTCATTCTCCTCCTCTGCCATTTCTTTTATAGATTTTTCTTAGTGACTTGTTAACAAAAGCACATTAATTTCTTTTTATTAATTTATATTAGGAAAATTCTCCCTTGTACACTTGTCACTTGATCCTTTAGTTGCACTAGAAATTTAGTCAATTAATTCATTTAAATTTCCAATTTCCCTCACCCACCTAAAAACATTCCTAAAAACACTCATCGATGTCCCTTTATTCCCTCACAGTCCCTTAATGACTCACTCCCTTCTTAAAGCTTAGTTGAATTTAAAAATGGAAAGTTATCTAGACTAGATTCCCTCCCATGTTCCACATTCCTTTTGTAATTAAGTTTTCCCTTTTTGTATAAGTTAGAATTTAGAATGTTTTGTACTTAGCCAACAATTAATCTTTTAAATAATTTAATCCTCCATAATTATTACTTCTTTTTTTAATTTAATTTTCACCCTCATTTTCTTCATCCCCCCCTTTATTACTTGCTTAATTAAATTTTAGTTCACAAGACCTACTTAGACCTAGGATTTAAATTATTTAGGATCAACAAGAATTGTTTTTAAGCGGAATTTTATAATTATTAATTTTTACTCATGCAACATTCATTTTAATGTTGACCAAGTCCTAAGGAGACATATTTTTCTAGGTACTAGGTTCATTAGCTCACCAGTGTTAAAAAATAATCATGACGTTCCCTTCAAGATGCACTACGTGCTCCAAGGGTGCCACTCGTCTTCATTTTCGTGTTTTATTTATGCAACATTCCCTTCAATACGCACTACATGCTCCAAGGGTGCCACTCGCCTTTTGACTGATTTTTGTAGACGTAAAACCCCAGGAGTCAATACTTCGTAGGTGACCTTGTGGGAGACTAAGGGCCTTTAAAATAATTACCATGCCTTATTGCACGCCCCTTAGAATCATCATGAGCGACTATCACAGTATTCCCTCAAGACATCATGGATCTATCGAACTAGGTAATCGTTAACCTACAGTTCGAGCCACGATGGGAGTGCTAGTAGGATGTGGCAGGGTTGCTGCCACACCTCTTCCTCAATATCTCTGGTTGTCGTGCATGACCCCTTTACCCCAAATGTGAGTCTGGTTAGCAAGATATTGTCATTTTGCATCCATCAATGAAACATGTCAGTGATAAAAAATCAACATTATAATATACCAGTCATATGTCACATATGCAATATTAAGAAAACTCAAACCATAAAAGTCCACTCCCTGAATCGATCCAGATTCCAAGGAGGTCCATTGATTCCATCGACATCCTTAATCGGTCCAGAGTCCTACATACTCAGAAAAAACCAGTCAATAGCACTTGCCAATATAAATATAATAAAATAACATATCATTATATCCAGAACATCATTATAATCCATAATCGAAACAATCAATCATATAATGAACCAGATCACTTTCACACAAGTGTCCTAAAATAATAGGTCCATTTAGGTGTGCGCAAAAGCGAGATGTTACATTATCAGCAAGGCAGAAAATGATATCAAACGTAGGATAAAATATGCAAGTAGTAATGATGAAAATTACATCAAAACAATAGAAAAATTGCAAGGAAATGCAGAAAATATGAACAAAATAGATCTAAATATAGATAAAAAGGGGATGTTAAGGTTCAAAGACAGGTTATATGTGCCTAACTCTATTGATTTAAAGACAACAAATCTTGATGAACTGCACAAAAAGTTGTATTCTAGTAATCCAGGATACCAGAAAATGATAACAACATTAAGGAAACTGTTTTATTGGTCTAACATGAAAAATGAAACAATTTAATATTTGAATAAATGTTTAGATTGTCAATAGGTAAAGGTTGAGCATCAACATCCGATAGGTCTGTTACAACCTATACCTATACCCGAATGAAAATGGGAAATTATTTCGATGAACTTCATCACAGGTTTTCCTAAGACTCAAAGAGAAAATAACTCAATTATGGTAGTGATTGATAAACTAAGTAAATATGCACAATTTATTCATATAAAATCTACTTACAAAGTGATTAATATTGTTGGAATTTTTATGAAAGAAATTTTTAGGTTGCATGGAATTCCTAAGATGGTGATTTCAGAAAGAGATGTCAAATTTACATCCAATTTTTGGAAATAATTTTTTGCAGGTTTGGGTACTAATTTGAATTTTAGTACAAGTTACCATCCACCGACAGATGGACAGACTAAATGAACAAATCAAATTATTGAAGACATGTTGCAAATGTACTTAGATTGTCCTAAGAAGAGTATCTCCACTTAGTTGAGTTCGCTTACAATAATGGTTATCAGACATCAACTAAGATGAGTCCCTTCTAGGTATTATACGAAAGTAATTGCACAACCCCGATCAGTTAGGATAATACAGTTGACAGGATTATGGTGGGACCAGAAATGCTCCAAGAAATGGAAAGAATGGTAAAAAGGGTACAAAGGAACTTGAAAGAGGCAGAAGACCGACAAAAAATATATGCAGATCTAAAAAGAAAACATAAGGAATTCAAAATTGGGAAAATGTATATCTAAAAGTCAAAGAAAGAAGAATCTCTCTAAAGATAGGAAATTTTTCCAATTTGGCACCAAGATTTTGTGGCCCCTTTGATATTTTAACTCGAATCAGACCCGTGGCATAACAACTCGCACTTCCTGCAAATTTAAAAGTTCATAATATATTTCATGTTTCATTATTGAAAAGATATATTCATTATCCCACTCACATAATCGATTGGAAGATGGTGCAGGTTGAACCAGAAGGAGAGTTCCAAGAGGAACCTCTTTGCATTATCGATAGGAAATAAACAATACCTCGGAACAGAGGCATCGCCCAGGTAAAAGTGCAATGGAAGAATTTTAGTCCTAAGGAGGCCACTTGGGAATTGAAAGAAGATATGCTCAAATCTTATCCAATTATGTTTGGAGAGGTGATTGAAAATTGAGGATGGTGTTGTACTTAAGGGGGTGAGGATCTGATATTCTCAAATTATTAGAAAATAAATTCCACATTGAAATTAGAAATAAATTTCCATTTATGGAAATTTGGATTTGTAGATAAATTGTCATTTATGGAAAAT
>JASDQU010306838.1:286086-302813 GCA_032191745.1 Picea mariana | reverse complement strand
TTTTTAAATTGAAAAACATGTTATCTAAACTCATAATGTTAAGCCTTGAGTTTAAGTAATGAATTTTAACAAGTGATGACAAAGACATAATTTTTTGTTTTGATGGTTCTAAAATATCATAAGGTTGAGAGCCTTGAACAAATACATAGACGTAACTAAAGCTTGAGACTTCGAGGATTATGTACTGGACCAATTCTATGGACTATGGAGTATGAAGAAGGACAAGATTTCAAGTGGTATCAACTCGGAAAAAGAAAAGGATAAGGAGTTTAAGAAAATACAATTGAGTTTAGAATGAAGTACATCCAACTAGGTATCAACAAGTCTATTAGGAAGGTGATGATGAAGTACATCAATGAGTTGTTCAACCATACTAAGAAGGAGGTGATTTTATTTGAGGTCAAGGTCCTTGATGAGGCATATAAGAAAACTATGTATATTGAAGGAAAATAAGTTAGGAAATCCATTAACAGAACGAGCTCTTTCAAAAAAAAGGGAAGAAATATCAAAGAGGGAAAAGCGAAAGAATAAATTTTCCAATGCCACATGGAAGAAACACTAACAATGTGAACATTGTAAGAATGATGGTAATAACAATGGTCATTTTTGGAAATTGCGTCTAGAGCTTATTCCCATGATCTAGAATGGAAATAAATTCTTGAAAGTTCAAAAGTTGAAGGTGAACAGATAGAAGAAGCATGAAATTCTAATGATAGAGTTCCATTGATGGCTTAGTCATGTTACGATGTTGAGTATAATGTCATTATTACCTTCCTACATGTACACACACAAAAATTTTAGGGTGTTTTTACCAGTTGTAAAGCGTAGGAGTCATACCAGTGGGGGGTTGTTACATGTGGTATCAGAGTGGGTTCAACCCTACGACTATGGATCGCCATGCTTTCCACTGTAGTAAACCCTTGAGTCTTAACCAAACGCTATTTAAAACTTTGACTTGTCATGGTGATGATCCATGTTATATGACACCATAGAGATTCACGGTGAGGTATTGTGGATGGAAGTGTGATGCCTCCAGAAGTTTCACACCCTCAGGGTCTGAACCCGAGGGGAGGAACAGGTCCTTGGGTTGGATTCGCTAGTAGTAAGGGATGATGCTGGTCTGACAAGGCCCTTCCAAGTAATTTCAAATACTTTGATTCACCATTAGTACTGAGATGAGGCTAGGGCACCTGTACCCCTGAGGGTCCATAGCGCGCCCTAGCTAGTACCATTACCACCCATTGAGAACTCGAGAGAGTTGAGTTCTTGAGTCCGTGAGTGTCGCGGATGGCTATGTCATCAAGGCTCAGTTGTGGAGCAAGGCATAGTGCTTCACAATTATGAATTCTAGCTTGAAGGTCTACCTGGTTGTCTTTCAACTGAAGGGGAATGACCTTCTATGGTGGAACATGCTCCTACCACTTTTGAACATGATCATAGATGACGTGTCATGGGAAAGGTTCGAGGAACGGTTCCAAGAGCGGTATATTTCTAAGGAATTCGTTGAGCATCAACTGAACAAGTTCGATGCCTTGCGAAAAGGTAGCCATAAGGTGCCCGAGTACGAGGCACATTTTGGAGCTGCTTGATATGCTCTGCACCAAGTTACCCAGAAACTTAAGGTCAAGAAGTTCGATTTTAGCCTTATTGTTAGAATTCATCTTCGACTTCAGGTACCAGGAGTACTAGACTGAAGAAGGGGTGTTGGACGTGTGGGGGGGGCACACTACCAGTGCAACTGCCTGGTGGAGAGGACTAGAGCTACTAGATTAGCTAGACCCACTACCATGGGAGATATGGGAAAGGCCCATCGGATTCATGCAGAGGTGCATAACCACTAGGCAGAGCATCAGTCGACTATGCTCTAGATGACAGGTACTGTCGCTGACTAGACCCTTAGTATTTTGATAGATCCCGCTGCTACCGAGACTTTCATTTCTGGTGCAGCGCTAAAAAGGATTAAGGTAAAGACAGTCGAACATGATGAGTTTAGCTTCATGGAGATGGCTTCGGGAGCCAAGCAAAAGGTAGGAGGAAAGGTTACGGGATGTATCCTTAGCCTGGGAGAGTTGTCACCAGCGCCAACCTGTATGTCGCGATCTTAGGATCTTAGGATGTCATGATTGGTATGGACTGGTTGGAATTGCATGAGGTGATACTCAACTGTAAGACGAAACGGTTGATCTTGGTCAATGACGAGGGGAAGAGATGTGTGATTGTAGGCTGGAACTAGGGAGTTTCCCTGAGGTTCATCTCTTCCTTGGAATTTCGGAAGAGCATGTGCAAGGGGTGCAAGCTTTATGCGATCCTTGCGTTAAACGAGAAGGGAGTCGCAAAAGGTTTAGAACACCTTCCGGTGGTGAGAGAGTTTGCGGACGTGTTTTTGAAGGAGTTACCTGGGATGCCACCAGAAAGCGAATTGGAGTTTACTATAGACCTAAAATTGGGGACTGAACAAGAATGCCTTATTGGATGTTGACCCCACAGTTACAAGAGTTCAAAATGCAACTGTAGGAGTTGCTGGACCTGGGACTGATACGTCCTAGTGTGTCACCATGGGGTGCACCTATTATTTTAATACTAAATAAGGACGGATCATGGAGGCTTTTCATTGACTACCATCAACTGAACAAGGCCAGGATCAAGAATCAGTATCCCTTTCCAAGAATTGATGATCTATTCGATCAAATGAAGGGTGCGACGGTGTTCTCCAAGATCAATTTACGATCAGGGTATCACCAGTTACGGATCAAGGAGGATGACATTCCTAAGAACGCCTTTAAGACGAGGTTTGGACATTATGAGTTCACTATTTTACCGTTTGGATTGACAAACCCCCCAGGGGTATTTATGAGTTTGATGAATGGGGTGTTCCGCGAGCACTTGGACAAGTTCGTCCAAGTATTCATTGACAATATATTGATTTACTCTCGGATGATGGAGGAGCATGACGAGCACTTGTGCTTGGTACTACAGTGTCTACAAAAGCACAAATTGTATGGGAAGTTGTCCAAATGCTCATTTTATCAATCAAAGATTCACTACTTAGGGCATGTCATCTCCAGTGAAGGCATCGTCATGGATCCAGCAATGGTTGAGGCTATTATGGAATGGCCTACGCTGATGAATGTCCCGAAGGTGCATAGCTTCATGGGTTTAGCAGGATACTATTGACGGTTCGTCGAGGGGTTTTCAAAGATAGCAAATCCGATCACGGGATTGCAGAAGAAAAACAAGAAGTTTGTTTGGACCGAGAAATGCGTGGAAGCATTTCAGAGGCTCAAGGAGTTGTTGACAACAACACTGATACTAAAGCTCCCTGACATGGACGCAGACTTCTTGGTATGCATTGATGCATCCAGGGAGGCTTAGGCAGAGTCTTGATGCAAGACGGACGCGTGATCGCTTACATTTCGAGGAAGCTGAGAAGGCACGAGGAGAACTACGCTACGCAAGATTTGGATTTTTTAGCCATCGTATATGGCTTGAAGGTTTGAAGACACTACCTTGTTAGACGGAAATTTGAACTAAGGACTGACCATTGTGGACTACAACACATATTTACGCAAAGTGACCTGAACGTGCGACAATGGCATTGGTTGGAATTGCTTAGCGATTACGACTTCGAGATTACTTCATAAAAGGCATAGTGAACCAAGTGGCAGACGCATTGAGTCGAAGACCATGCATATTTTCGATGTTGCCTCTCAGACGAATCTACGAGAAAGGATTCTAACTTTATAGCATGATGATGACTGGTACAAAGAGGTCGAGGGTTTTATCGGACATAACGTAATGATGGTACCACGATTTGAGGGATTTTCATTTGATAGCGATGGATTATTGAGGTTTAAAGGTTGGATCTACATACCGCCGAACGACAAATTGAGGATGTTGATCCTAAGCGAGGATCATAGAGCAGTTTACATGGCTCACCTAGGAGTCATGAAGATGAGGGAAGACCTTAAACCCTTATTCTTCTGGAAGGGAATAAAGGTAGGCATAGTCAACTATGTGGCCAGATGTCTAGAATGTCAGTAGGTAAAGGCTAAATATAGACACCTAGCAGGATTACTACAACCACACGGTATTCCAGAATCGAAAGGGGAGGCTAGTTCGATGGATTTTTTTTTTTTGTTGGATTTCCACTGACGACAAGGAGACATGACTCAATTTTTTTAATAGTAGACACTCCGACGAGGAGTGCTCACTTTATTTTTGTGCGTACGACGTATCAGGCACCCAACATAGCTAGAGTTTTCTTCAGTGAGAGTGTGAGGTTGCATGGCGTGCCTAAAAGGATTATATCCAATCGAGGATCGATGTTTATTGGACGATTTTGGATGATTTTCCATGAGGCCTTAGAAACCCAACTTAACTTTAGTACTGCGTATCACCTGAAGACTGATGGGAAAACCGAACGAATGAACCAAACCTTGAAGGACAGGTTGCGCTTGTACATGTTGGACCAACAGAAGTGTTGGGAGGAATTATCACCACTGGTGGAATTTGCTTATAACCATAGTTACCAAAGCACCATTAAGATGGTACCTTTTGAGTTTCTTTATGGGCGACCATGTCGGATGCCTTGGCTTGGGATTAGCTTGCAGATAGGACCCAGGTGGGACCAGAAGCGATCCAAGAATTGGAAGCTTAAATGAGAACTTTAAGACAAAGGATCAAGGAAGTGCAAGATTGACAAAAGAGTTACGATGATACGCATCGTGTCGACCATAGTTACATTGTGGTGATCGAGTCTTTTTGCGGTTGAAGATGAATAAGAGTTCATTTTAGTTGAATTAAAAAAAAAAAATGGGGGGAGGCTAAACTATATCCTAGGTTCGTGGGATCCTACGATATTTTGGGAAATGATAGGCCTATGGACTGATGACTAGCCTTTCCTGATTCTTGAGGTGTATGCATGATGTATTTCACGTCTCTGTTGAGACTTTATGATTATTGATCCTTCACATGATTCGACTTGAGCACCTTGCGGGTATCGGACAAGGGAGCACTCACGGCTGAGCCGGTTCGCATCTTGGATCATCGTGTTCAATAGCTATGACATCGAACGATAGAGTAGGTCAAGGTCTAGTGGGACAATTATAGTCCGCACTCGGTGCCCTGGGAGGATGCATATGATATGCGCCAGTAGTTTCCATTTTGTTTGATGGATAGACATATGATACTATGATACACTTTATTTTGGCATATATATATACAGAGAAACTTCGGGACGAAGTTTAAACCAAGCGGGGGTGTATGTAACATCATGATCTGGTGCACCGAGTGAACTTATTATTTGAGGACACTTTCTCGCAAGTGATCTGGATTACTATGCTATTAAAACTTTTGATTTTGATTATGAGGCGTTATGGGTTGATGACCTGTTGTTTTACTGCTATGAGATAGAGAGGTGCTATTGACTCGATTTTACTGAGTGTGCAGGATTTTAGAACTTGAGGATGTAGAGGCATAGATGGAACCCCTTGGACTCTAGATCGAGTCAGGGAGTGTAATATTAGGGTTGATTGTTTTTAGTATGATATTATCACATCTTATTAGATGATATGATATGGATATATTCTGACATGATTTCTTGATGATGTAGGCTGACAATAGCTTCCGACCAGAATCACATATGGAGTAAAGGGGTCATGCACGTCTACCAAAGATGTTGAGAGAGAGGTTTGCACAGCAGCCCTGCCACAGCCTACTAGCACTCACGTCGTGGCTCGAATTGTAGGTTAACGATTACCTTGTTCGAGAGGACCCACGATGTCGTGAGGGCAGACTACGACAGTCGCTCATGATGATTCTAAGGGGCATGCAATAAGGTGGGGGCCTTATTCCTTAGAAGTCCTTAGTCTCCCACGAGTTCACCTGGCGGAGTATTGACTCCAGGGGTTATTGATGTCTACCAAGTCAGTCAAGTGGCAAGTGGAACCCTTGGAGCACGTGGTGCATCCTGAAGGGCACGTCATGCAAGAAAAATGGAGAATGGCGAGTGGCACCCTTGGAGGACATAGTGCGTCCTGAAGAGCACATCGCACAAAGGAACATATGAGGCGAGTGGCACCCTTGGAGCACCTAGTGCGTCCTGAAGGGCACGTCGTGTTGTTGATGATAGAGGAATGAACTTAGATAGCCTTAGGACGAATAATATGTTAATCAATTTTTAAAACAATTTCCCTAATTAAATGTCGCCCAGTACAAAATCTGAGTTCTAAGTCCAAAATTACGCTAGGGATAAAATTTTGTCTACCTTTAATTTTTTTTTTAATAAAAATAAATAAAATAAAAATAAATAGATAAAATAAAATAAAATAATAATAAATAAAATAAAAACCACTTAAATAATAATTATGATCTTCATAAAATTTTGTAACTTGGAGTAAGAAATTAATTTATTTATAAGAAATAAAATCAGTGGTTATATAATGTAAAGAGGGAATTAATTATTTTATCTTTTGATAATTTAAAATATACTAATTTAATGATAAAAGGAAAAAGGGGTTAAATTCCACACCTGCCTTTTTGAGTTCTAAGTAAAAAAGGGAAAGAGAAGGAAAAAAAAAAGTAAACTAGGGAAAAGAGGTAACATAAAAAGGGAAAGGGGAACTTAAGGGAAAAAGCGGAAAGCCAACTTAATAAAGAATATACCATTAAGAGCCTTCTAATTTTAAATTGAATTAGCAACTTCATAATAGGGAAAGCCTTTAAAACCTGTAAGGGAATTTGGGGACACCTAGGAGTGATTCTAGGAGTAACTCTAGGTGGGTGAGGGAAATAAAGATAATTACTTAATTAAAGAAATTAATTTATGGAGGAATGTAGGGGATGGGGGACACTTGTAAGGAGAAGAATTTTTAGGAATTTATTTTAAAAACTTTAATTAAATAAGATTTTAGGAAAGAAAGGAAGTTCAAAACTCTATAAAATAAAGGAAGGGAAGGATGAAAGGGGATCTTCTGTTTTGCGCAACGTTACGCTACAGAATTATCTGCTTGACTAATTTNGTAGGGGATGGGGGACACTTGTAAGGAGAAGAATTTTTAGGAATTTATTTTAAAAACTTTAATTAAATAAGATTTTAGGAAAGAAAGGAAGTTCAAAACTCTATAAAATAAAGGAAGGGAAGGATGAAAGGGGATCTTCTGTTTTGCGCAACGTTACGCTACAGAATTATCTTCTTGACTAATTTACCTGTAGGAGTTGGGATACCCAGCTCGGAGAGGAGTGGTAGCTCAGACTTGCGAGGCGAGCTTGGAGCTAGGCGAACCTCTGGATAGTGTGCGTGGCCCCTTTGCGGCTCAGAGGGATAAGGGGGAAGAAGAGTACCAATAGCATTGGCTGGGAGGTATCGGTGAAGTCTCGACAGTCGGTGAGTGGGAGATGCATGGAGCGCGTAGACGATCAGGCAACGGTACTTTCTTTTCAATCTGTATAATAGATTTTGTAGGTTTTTTCTTAGATTTGCATAGTGATTAGGTAAGAAGATTGAATGTTAGATTGATGACTGCACTTTTCTTAGCCTAGCTCGATGATTGTTGACTCCCATGGCCTTCACCTTCCCGTACATCTAGACCACCTTGCTGTGTTGACAGTGACCTTCTTTGTTGTTTAGCCTTCGTCCCTTGCTAACCAGTCCTCGCCTGAGCAGTCAGCCAGGAGCCTGATCTACGGCCGTCGCCTTAGCGTTAAAAGACCTATGGATCTCAATGCCTTGATTTTTTGTGAGAAGATGGTGAGGCAAAGGACGAACCCATCCGTAGGCTACCTTTGTTGTTGTCCTTGATAGTTTGTTGGTCTTTCACCTTGCTACATTGATTACCTCCAAGGTAGTCTTTCTTAACGCCACAAAAACGATTTTATTTTCTGTGTTCAATCTCTGCATTTGCTTGGGCTTCCTTTGGTATTTTTACCTCTGTGTTTACTATGGTTGAAGGAAACTACCCTCTGTGCTTCAACACGCATTATCTTGAATTTATCCCACTGTAATTCATTATTTCGATGGCAAAATTTCCTTCTGCTCTTAACCCTTCCAACCATGAGTTGCCTCTGTATTTCATTGCGTGATGGTGATTTTTTTTTATGTTGCAAATTGTTACTAATCCACTGACTTATGCTGCGATTTGTTACTGTTCCAATGACAGTGATAACACCAATGTTTACTTACCTTTATTTTTGCAAACTGTTGAGGTAAAACTTTATTAAAGAATTGCAGGTTTTGGGTACATCGTCGTCCATAATTAAGAATGGTATTACTAAACTGTAGTTGATTATCTCGGTTGATTCATAAGTTTGAATAATCTAAATTTTGTAGTTGGCAAGGTTGAAATTGTAATCCTTTTGGTGGTTATGATGTTATCTTCTATTGTGACATTTTGTTGATTTGATTAATTGGGGAAGCATTTGCAATCCCATGCTTCTGCGATGGCTACATGCCCTTTTTCTCTCTTGAGAAAAGTTTCCCAGACTGAAGGCAAGTTTGAGCAATGAGTTGTCATTATCATGAACCAGATGCTTGATGTGGTTGAAGTGTTAGGTGTTGCTTCTCCACTAAGGTTGTGTCTATTATGTAACACAACATACCAGGTAAATGAATAGATTATTTCTGTTATTTTTCAATGAGTATATATACTTTCATTCTGCTAGCTACCGATTGTGTAATCGGTCCGTGTTTCGTAAAGCTACTGTTTCTGCATTGTCTGAGTTCACTATGTTGTTGAAATGGTACATTGACTGTGTTTTCGCTGTGTGACTGATGGTGTTCTTCGTGTTGCGGTGGTGTTATAATTACGGCAATTGGTATAGAAGTTTTATAATGCTTCAATACATTGCCTGCTTTAAAATATTTGATTGTTGGTTTTATCCCGTTCGGTGTTATCTCTACTATGGTTGACTGCGTCTTCATTTGGTAAAGGTGAAGACAACATGTTAACATGTTGTTACAACGTGAGTTTCGGGGATGAGAGCATGCTTTTAGCTATATAGATTGACCACGATTTATTAAATTGACAGCTTTTTCTTATCATTTAAATCCCTGCGTTTAAGACGCTTATCCACAACCACTACCTTCTGATGGACGTCCTTAGTGGACAACCTTAACTCCTTTAAAGACCAGGGTGCTTAAATCGCTAACCTGTGCCTTCTATATTGTTTTCTCCCTGTGACCATGAATGGAGCCCTGGGTACTGCGTTCTCAGCACCCCTTGGAAATTCATGGTTTAGCACTGGTGAACTCGCGATCCACCTGCCTTGTAACTCCTTCACTCAAGCCACCCACCTTCAGTGATATTAAAAAAAAATATTTGTTTAATAAAGTTTTTATACTTAAATGTAAAGCATATGGGTTTTAGAAATCCAAATGGATATGGCAGGACAATGAAATTGTTATTACACTTGAAAAATAAGTTACGCATTATATTTCATCTAAGTTTTAGGTGAGTATAAAATATAGATAGCATGTCTTCCCAATAGTTTTTTTTTTTTAATAATGTTAAATGACTACCTATTATTAGATTAATATTTAAATAATGTAAAAGGGAATCATTTCATTGAGGTTAATGCATTGGTTGATTGTTAAATGTATAAAAGGATTTGGAGACATGTTGATACTAATAATTTCTTATTATTTACATTCTTATAATAAAAAAAAATTGAATTTATTAGAGGTGGTTAAGTTGAGTTTTATATTTTTAAAAAAATTTAAAAATATTGTAAATTATTAAAAGATTTAGAATATTTCTTTCCTTTTTTTTTGAAAAAAAATGAAAAACATGTTATCTAAACTCATAATGTTAAGCCTTGAGTCTAAGTAATGAATTTTAACAAGTGATGACAAAGACATAAATTTTTGTTTTGATGGTTCTAAAATATCATAAGGTTGAGAGTGTTGAACAAATACATAGACGTAACTAAAGCGTGAGACTTCGAGGATTATGTACTAGACCAATTCTATGGACTATGGAGTATGAAGAAGGACAAGATTTCAAGTGGTATCAACTTGGAAAAAGAAAAGGATAAGGAGTTTAAGAAAAAACAATTGAGTTTAGAATGAAGTACATCCAACTATGTATCAACAAGTCTAATAGGAAGGTGATGATGAAGTACATCAATGAGTTGTTCAACCATACCAAGAAGGAGGTGATTCTATTTGAAGTCAAGGTCCTTGATGAGGCATATAAGAAAACCATGTATATTGAAGGAAAATAAGTTAGGAAATCCATTGATAGAATGAGCTCTTTCAGAAAAAAGGGAAGAAATATCAAAGAGGGAAAAGTGAAAGAATAAATTTTCCAATGCCACATGGAAGAAGCACTAACAATGTGAACATTGTAAGAATGATGGTAATAACAATGGTCATTTTTGGAAATTGCATCCAGATCTTATTCCCATGATCTAGAATGGAAATAAATTCTTGAAAGTTCAAAAGTTGAAGGTGAACAGATAGAAGAAGCATGAAATTATAATTATAGAGTTCCATTGATGGCTTAGTCTTGTTGCGATGTTGAGTATAATTTTATTATTACCTTCCTACATGTACACACACAACAATTTTAGATTGTTTTTTCCAATTGTAAAGCATAGGAGTCGTACCAGTGGGGGGTTGTTACATGTCACTGAGAAGGGTTAGTTGGCATCTTTTCAAGGATATGAACTGGAACAACAAAAATGATCATATCGATATGTTGAAATATAATTGAAATAACTAATTGATTGTTTTGATTAACATTACAGTATTGCTCTTTACCTATCTCTGTAGATGGGACAGTTGGTGCATTAATTTCCTATCCACTTGGTTGCTCTCGCATTTCACCCTCCGAAGCTACATGCTCTTCAATATTGAGAAGATAATATATAAGTATGTGTCAGGAAATAAATATCTACAATCACGGTAAATATTTATAATTCTGAAGCATACATAACGGAATGGGTACTATGCTCTACACTATCACTGGACATGTGGACCCTTGTATGACGCGGTGTTTGCTGAATACCGCTTGATTAAATACTGTAGTAGCACTGTTTCTTGAAAACAAACATAAATACTTAGTTAAGGGTGATATGATAAAATATGAAAAGACTTTACAAACATGCTACTACGGTTTCCTTATTCATTTGATTTACCTGCATGGCTGGGGAGATAGGAGTCTCGCCCAAGATTTTTCTATATTCAATGATACTTTTAAAACCATGTTTGTAACCAAGCTTCAGATCCTCCTCGGTGGCAGCAGTGTCAAACATATTTAACTGCAATGCATAACACCATTAAAAATGCCAATAACAAAAACATATATTTGTTTTCTACTATTAAATAAATATTAACCACAGTTAATCATTTAAATATTATTATTTGCACTTTGAGTTTTCCATAGCCACCCTGGCCTATTTTATGTTGGTTTTGTTTTTCCACTCTGACCTTTGTTGCTTTGGATGTGTCTGGTAGCCTACATATGGAATTTTTGAAAAAAAATAGATATCGGAATTGTTACTTAAAACAGGAAAGAAAAACATAAATGCTCATATTTCACTGATAATATGACATGTGTTTTACCTTGCTTGACCAGCTCGTGGTTGTCTTCCTTGTTTTTTAAACAAGTTCTCCTTTGCATCCTCTATTAGCGCCTTCCACTCTTTCTCAGAAACCATGGGAGGGCACTCGTGCTTTAGGTCTATCTGCAATTTATCCCTATACTGGGCCTTGGTGTATTTTAAATTCTCTCCGGATAACTTTGAAACCACTTTCTTGTTGAAAGTGTTGCTAAACAAGTTCACCATGTGATCTATTAAATTATCTTTCTTTTGCTATCTTGGCCATTCCACCGTGTGCAAATGGTGGGGCCAAACAACTCCAATGCTTTGTCATGTAAGTTTCTATCGAAAACATTGTTTCTTGTAGTAACGTGTTATCCATTAATCAATTAATAATCTCAACAAATGTCCATTTCAATTTCATTAAAATAATGAATCAATTAATGGGACAATTACCTGCAATCTTCTGAATCTTTATCAGAACACATGCGTCATCCACCAGAAAGGTGACATCTAGTGAACCAGTGCTTTTAATTCATTTTGCTCCATGCAAAATAGAGTCATGTGCACTGACACTATGTCCTCTCTGAAGTCATCATGTGGAGTCCCAGGCTCCAGCTCATCATGCTCCGACATGTCATGCCAGTCAAAATCACCCCGCTCATTAATGGATTCGGGGGGAACCTCGAGAGGCTAAAAAAGCCTCACTTGCACTTTGTTATGTCAACCTTTTTTTTGCATTGGACCCTCACTGCTACCTATAGTAGTTGCAAGATCGACAGGTTCCCCATGCACGGGGTTTAAAAACTCCTACAAACAAAAAAAAATTCTTTATCAGATCATATACAAAATATAAAACTAAAAAACGAATATGAAATATTCATAGCTAATAAAAATATGTAAAGATTCCACTTACCCCGTAATTAGTTATTTTAGTTTGTAGCTCTACAATTCTTGCCCTGTCCTCCTGTGTCAGGGGTCTTTTGCTAATCAAACCTAGATATTCCATATTAGCCTTCTTCAAGTCCTTCGTTACAGTTGTCATTGGGTTTGTCGAATAAAGTATTGTGTCCTCATCAATATCCTCTGTGGGATCCTGGACCTATGTTTACACAATAAATCAATCAACAAAAGTTATGAAATTCACCTCTAACATTAAAAAAACAAATTATTGCAGTAATATTAGAAAAGCAATAACAAAATTTCAGAAATTTAGTTGTTGTAGTCATAAGTTGTTACTGTATTTAACATTTACCTGGTGAGGCATTGCGGGTGCCTTTCCACAGTTACCCTAGAGAGATGTAATGGGTGAAACTTGGACATGTTCACCCTGGACAGAAGTTGACACAATAAATCAATCAAAAAAAGTTATGAAATTCACCTGTAACATTTAAAAAATGAAATATTGGAGTAATATCAGAAAACAAATAATGAAATTTTAGAAATTTATTTGTTGTAGTCATAAGTTATTACTCTATTTAAAATTTACCTGGTGAGGCACTGCGGGTGCCTTTCGATGGTCACCCTAGAGAGATGTAACGGGTGAAACTCGGACATGTTCACCCTAGAAAGAAGTTGACACAATAAATCAATCAACAAAAGTTATGAAATTCACCTGTAACATTTAAAAAATGAAATATTGGAGTAATATCAGAAAAAAAAAAATGAAATTTCATAAATTTAGTTGTTGTAGTCATAAGTTGTTATTGTATTTAACATTTACCTATTGAGGCACTGCGAGTGCCTTGCCACGGTCACCCTGGAGAGATGTATCGGGTGAAACTCGGACACGTTCACTCTGGATAGATGTTGACACAATAAATCAATCAATAAAAGTTAGGAAATTCACATGTAACATTAAGAAAATGAAATATTGCAGTAATAATAGAAAAACAAAATAATGAAATTTAGTTGTTGTAGTCATAATCTTTTACTGTATTTAACATTTACCTGCTAAGGTGAAGTGGGTGCCTTTCCATGGTCACCCTCTCCATCTATTCGATTTAAGTTGTAATCGATCAACAACTCTTCACCTGGAACTATTGTTTTTTTTGCACATACAAATATACAATTTCCTTCATGTGCCTCAAATATTCATTTTGGTTTCTTAGTTGTTGTCACTGGTTGTGTACTATTTATAAAGCCCGTAATGTTTCCAGTAGCTTTTGGCCTTCCATCAATATACATAGTTGCCCCTTTATTTTGATTGTTATCGAGTAGTTGTATATAATTTGCGGCAACTCCGTATCTCCGCATACTTTGTGTATATTGGACCAACATCAACCAGTGATTGTATTTGTATAATGGTCCGACATACTCCATCAATTCAGTTACAGTGCCATAGCCGACCTTTATTCCATCCATGGAAAATATCCCCAATCCATGTAAGGACGAAGAAGCAATGCGATACATCCTCCCACCGATGAAGAAATTTGTGTCCACTTCAGGTAGCTCCTTAGGTGCCCATCATTGCACTAGATTTTTACATATCAAGGGAAACTCAATGTCACCTATGCTCTCAACATCATAATTCCACGATCCTCTGTTAGCAATAAAAAATTGCATGCGAGTACAAAATCTTTTCCTTACCTTTTCCAACCTAGTTGATCTAGAACCGGTAGATCTAGTACAACATGTCTCACTTTCAACCTCTCTTACTATATCTTGATCATCACTCGAGGAAGATAGATCCGACAGATACCTATTTGGTGGTACCTACACTCGTTGAAACAAGAAGATAAGTTATCGTGTCAATATAAATTTTTTGGTAGTCGAATATAGTTGCAATATAGTTGCATAAAGTTGCGTAAAGTTGCATAAGTTCCATAAAGTTGTTGAAGCTGCATAAGTTGCATGTTGCATAGTTGCATATAGTTGCATACGAAATTGTTGCAATATAGTTGCATAAGTTTCATATAGTTGCATAAGTTGCATATAGTTGCATAAGTTCCATAAATTGCAATATAGTTGCATATAGTTACATAAGTTGCAATATAGTTGCATTTGACCACCCACCAATATTTGAGAATATAGTTGCAATATAGTTGCATTTGGAACCATTGGTACGTTTACATAAGGTTTTTGGGTCCTATTTAAATCTTTTTAGGATTGTGGCATTATAGTTGCATAAGTTGCATATAGTTTCATAAGTTGTAATATAGTTGCATAAGTTGCATATAGTTGCATATAGTCGCATAAGTTGCAATATAGTTACAACATGTCTCACTTTCAACATAGTTGCATATAGTTTCATTTAGTTGCATAAAGTTGAAATTGTCGTGCACCTATCCATCATAAAGTTGCATAAAGTTGAAATTGCCACACCTAGTTGCATATAGTTGCAATAAAGTTGCATAAAGTTGCGTAAGTTGCATGTTGCATAGTCACATAGTTTCATATAGTTGCATACGAAATTGTTTCAATATAGTTGCATAAGTTGCATATGTTGCAATATAGTTGCATATAGTTGCATAAGTTGCAATATAGTTGCATTTGACCTCTCACCAATATTTGAGAATATAGCTGCAATATAGTTTCACTATAGTTGCATTTGAAACCATTGGTACGTTTACGTAAGGTTTTTAGGTCCTATTTAAATCTTCATAGGATTTTCTAGGGGAAGAAAGTTGCATTGTTGCATAAAGTTGCATGTTGCATAAAGTTGCATAAAGTTGCAGGTCCAAGTGCTGAAATCATGGCCTTCCTATTAAGTTTTGAAAAAGTTCATAAGAAGCCCAATCTTTTGAAATGGCTCAATGCCCCCATACCAAAGTTTCCCATTATCCTTGTTTCAAAATGCTCAGGGGGCTTACATTCAAAGTATTGTTATTAGATGAAGTTTAAAAAGTGGTAGGATGGATTTGTAATGGCTCAAAGTTCAAGAATGGGTTGAAGTTAAATTTGGCCCTAATGTTCAAACATGGTCCAAATATTGGAAGAGGCATAATGACCTAGTCCATAAATGTCTCGAGCAACTATAAGAGGGAAAATGGAACAAAGTTTGAATTTGCATGATGGGTGATGTTTTAGAGTTTCCAATGGAGTTAAGTTTGAAGTATGGATGTTGGGAAAAGTTGAAAAAGTGGCCAATGAGTTTCCTACTTTGTAGATGTTAGGGTTTGTAGGGCCCAAACAAGGGAGTGTTAAGCACTATAGATATTTGATATACATGAGTTTTTACAACAATAATACTCTGTCAAATATTTAATGTCACCAACTAAAGAGGATAGGCCATACCCTTGGTGTACTATAGCAACAAGAAAACCAAAAGGCTTATGTAAGGCTAATTTTAGGTGCACCTAGGGAGCTTCTGATATACCAGATGCATGTAGAGCACCACACTCAACTAGTACTACAAGTACGTTATGAGTGATTTTGTGGATGCAATGTAGAAAACCTGGGTGTGGGCTAACCTCTATGATATGGTTATGTTTTAGTAGCCTTTTCTATGTCACATTGGAATCCCCCAGTGGTATGCAACATCACCTCTCTTGTGAATGGGGATTTAGTGTCCATAGTGTTTTCATCTTGGAAGGTCGAAATGTTTGAGGATAAAATCAACCTAAATGAAAGAAATTTCCAAACATGGAACAATAGAATGGTGGTGGCCACTTGACACATCATCATAATTCCCAATTATTTCATTGACCATTATCAATCTATGCTAAAGTTACATATGGATTGGGACTATTGTTATGTTAGATCTAAGATGCCCATAGGTGGATGAGTTGACATTTCACCACTTCCATTTACTATCCTGCTTGTGTTGCTTTAGAAACATCAGGGATTTTATCTTTTCTTTTGAGACCATAGTTTATTGAAAAACTAAATCAATGGAAATGGCCAAGATTTCCTCATTTGAAGGTATTCCCTCAAACTCTCTTCTCAAACTATCAATTTGAATACTATCGATATTTATTGCAATCATTTGTTCCTCTATCAAGGCATGGGATTGTGATTTCCTCCTAGAAGGATAATTCAAGATGTAACGTTACAGGAAGTTCCTTAAGGTGTTTAATTGGGGAAAAGTTATGAATATAGTGAATGTGGGAATGGTTTTTTAATTCCTTAAAATTGGATTTTTATTCAAGCACACGAAGCCATGAATTTTATAAATTCACAGTTACAGAGTTCAACTTGTGTAAGGTTGGGGAGCACTTGAAATTGGGAGAAAATCCCTAGTTTTGGGT
>JASDQU010306838.1:265409-275581 GCA_032191745.1 Picea mariana | reverse complement strand
TTGTCCTCATCCATTGGAGCAAATGTGTCTTGGATCAATCTATGTATCTCATCTTCCTGATTTGAATCACTAATGTTATCTCCATCCATATCATCATTAATAACTTGATCAGCAGCTTCAATATTCTGATCTCGAAGTTCATCTCCATGTAAAGTAGTATTTCTGCTAGTACTTGACAAATAACTCTCTGGAGGTCGACAGTTTGGGGGCATCATCTATATATTTAAAAAATAACATAGAAAAGTTAGTGTGTATAGAAAATATAAAAATCTCGATAAGAAATATTACTAAAATTCATGACATACTGATTATTACAGAGAATACATTAAATATTGAATCCTCTTACCAAGGGACGATATTCATAACCCCCTTCGGCGTGCCCCTTCTACCTACAATGTTTTTGGGCTGTTGTTATTAAAAGTCTTCTATTTTTCAAGCCTCTACAATCATAACAAGGGTAATAACATTTTCCATTACCCCTCGCCTCTAATGCCGCTCTTAACCGAGCAAGCTTCCTGTCATTTTCATTCATTGTGACAAATCCTTGTCCTAATAAGTAATTGTCTTACCTACACCATACCAAACATTAAGTTGTCAATTTTTTATATTTTGGCTACCCTTTTCAATTATGATATGTTTATTTACAGTGACCTACATCTTTATAATAAGGTCAACATCTTTATAATAAGGTGATCATATGTGTAGAGGATCAACATCATGACGACATAGATAGCATCTTTATAATAAGGTCATATGTGTACAAATGTTTTCTTTATATGATAATGACATATACACCTAACATAAGTTTAGGGTTAGTGTTTATGTATCTTATTATTCCCTAATAAAGCATGGAATATAGAAATCAATTACTATCATTTCACCGATTAGGGTTGAGTTTCAGGAGCAATTCCATTTCTTTATCAATGAAAAGAGAGAGAGAGAGATTATAGCTACAATTGAAGGGAAAAGGGTATGTAGATTCCATAAACCTAGAATATTATGGAATCCACATACCCTTTTCCATAGAATATACTAACTATATCCAAAAACCAAAGACATGAAATATGGTATAACTACACATATTATATAAATATATTATCAAGGAAAAAATAAGCTAAATGCAATTTGGACATTTGAAAAAAAAAAATTACAAGTTAAATGAGTACATCAATAAAAAATAACATATTAACCTTGCAAGTTCAAAATCCGAGCTATGTAGATCGAGAATTGGATTTGTTCAACCAGTGGGTGACGGAAAAAATAAACAGCTCAAACAAAATCCAAGAACAATGTCACAACTATAGAAATTGTGTCACAAAGTCTCTTAAAGTCACGTATATATAGATAAAATAGTCAACTAGCCGTTAACACCGACCAATGATATAGACAAAACTTTCGTCGCTATTGCCACAAAAGTTTGTCGCTATAGCGACAAAAATATTGACTAGGTTAAATTAATATTTTCATCGATATTGTGATGAACTTTTGTGGAAATAGCGACGAAAATCCCACCCTGTTTAAAAAAAATATGAAACTAGTGGAAGCGTGGAAAATTTTCGTGGAATAATCCGCCCATATGTAGTAGTGTATGTAACGGATCTTAATTCTAAGAAGATTTAAGTAGGACCTAAGAAGATTAATTTATCTCCTTAACCATGGGTTACATAACACTGTCATTCAATAGTAAAATGCTTACATTTCATTGTTTGGAATCATGTGTACTGAGGGCTTGAGCCACCATATCCACAAAGGAATCATACCAAGAATATTTGTCTTATGAACAAGATATGGTACTACCCATTTTGAGGTTTGGCATAGAGAATTTTCTTATAGAATACACTACATTGCACCATAATATAATCCCTACACTCCTTTAAAACCATGTAACACCATTCAAATTAGACACAATATTCTTGCGACGAATTAGCTATACTATCGGCGAATGTTTTTGTCGATAGTATAGCAAATTCGTCGCAAGATTATTTACATTTGTATCTCTTGCGATGATATAAAATGATGCTTGGATTCATTTCATATTTGGTTTATCAACTTGAAATCTCAATTTGATACTTTGCAAGCTAGTTGGACCTTCATTCAAATACAAATATGAAACTTGGAATCATTAACATATCTACTAGAACATATGAAAAATAGGGTTTATGGTTTCCATGATGAATTGATGATGGAAGAGAGTGGGCATGTCAGTCAAATTTGAGTCCAGAAACCATCCCATATCATTAAGGCATGTGATTAGTCTATCCAAGTTAAATTTCAATGCATACAGTTATAGTTTGAAAACATTTCAACGTTGGCCCCATTCACATGTCACTGTTGCCCGCCTCTAGTATCTTGATGATGTTGATTAAGAAATCAATGAAATAGAAAGATTTTTCATCACAACTATGACACAGATACATTGTATATACATTAATGTAGAACCTGAAATTAAAATGAAGAAAGACCGACGAAATCCTAAAACTTGCGTGAACCAAATTGGGTACTCTGAAAGAAAATTAGGGTTTATAGTTTACATGATGAATTGATGATGGAAGAAAGTGGGTGTGTCACTCAAATTTGAGTCCAGAAACCCTCCCATATCGTTAAGGCATGCCAATAGTCTATCCATGACAAATTTTAGTGCATACAGAAACTGTTTGAAAAAATTTCAATGTTGGCCCCATTCGCAGGTCCCTATTGCCGGTGTCTAGTCCTTGTGCAATTTTCGTTCCTCGTTCCTAGTTATTTTTGTACAAAATATACTAATGGAATAAAATGTCCCACACAAAGACCAAATTAATATCCACTACAAAAGACGTGGAACATTTGAGTAAAAGACCTATTCACATTGGCTTGGAAAAACATAGCGATCATGTCCTCTTTCAAACATCGTTGTTTTAATCATTGGAAATCCGTCGGCATGTTGCATAACAGTTATTTCCTCATTACGTTCATGCATTCTGTTAGGGTCCTAACTCGCACATAGGTAGAACAATATATTCAGATGTAATAAAGATCAATATTAATAAGGACTTTCAATAAAATATAATAAGGCAGATGTAAGAAGACCTAATAGAATCTTCCACTTCTAGAAGGATATTCCTCTAGATGCTACTTTTTAGTATAAATAGGAGTTGAGGGTATAAGAAACCTAGCTTGAATATTATTGTAATAGAGCTCTACTCAACTGGAGGTTGCCCCCTCGAAGAGGCTCGTGAACATTGCTTTCAGATTCAAAGTGTTATTTCAATTGTTAGTCTTATATCATTTCAGTGTTATTGTGGTGAATGTTCTGGTTACATTGTTGTTATTCTACCATTACTAGCATTTTATTTCGGTTCTGCATACATTTTATATCTGGTATATTACAAGTGGTATCAGAGCACTTTCCTCGGCAGAAAGTGTGGGTTAAATTTTTTTTCAGTGTAGAGACGTATTTCGGTGTCTTTAAGCCACAAAGATATGTCATTACGCGCATAAACCTGCGATTGAGGGATTCATAAATGCAGGAAATACAAGTGGTACTTAAGCAAACATATGTTGGCCACCCTTGTAACCCCTGTTGGTACCCCTTCTAATGGTAGCACATCAGACAACACCTGTGTACGGATCGGCCTAGATTACCTAAATGCCTCTTTAGATAAACTGATCAACCACCTGACTGCTATAGTATCACCAAGAACAACACTCGGGAAGATACTCTCTAGTACCTAGGTAGTCGAGTAGTACGTCTAAGGGTATGGTCTATCCCCCTTAGTTAATTCCCTAAGATATTGGGCCAAGTACTACTGTTGGACCCCACACATATATCAGAGAGCTATAGCACAGGGAAAACCCTTGTCTGTAGAACCCTTGAATACCTAACCCTTGGGGGACAGAAACATAAACAAATTAAAACAGACAATATCTATTGTCGTGCAACTATGTTCAAGTAAATGCACAATTATCTCTGGTTAAGCATTTGGGCATTTACTCTCTGCAGTATTCTTCAGATTGGAGTATAACTCTGTAAAAAAAATAAAAAATAAAAAAAAGTCTAGAAATTTTTTCGCCATTATTTGAGACCTATTCCATTGGATTCATCTCTTCGCCCTTGTCACCTTCATCCATATCATTTTTTCAGAAAAAAAAATTTACCCCGGCCGCCCCTTTTCAGTTTCCTCATCCTCATGGCCCATACTTGTAGCCAAGACTTGGAAGTTCACTTCAACACCTTGCAATCTAGTCTCATTGAGACCCAACAAGAAGTGAAACAACTCAGTGCCAATGTTGCAGCCATCAATACAACCATGCAGTCCTTAATGGGGGAAATCAAACAAGACCTCACCACCCAGCTTGAATCAGTATTTTCGGCACTCTGCACCAAAATGCATATCCCTACAGATAACCCTTCCTCTTCCTCACCCCCACATACTAAAGGTGACCATTCCTCTCATTCCCATATCTTGCAGAACCATCACTTTCAACGTGACCTACGCCTTCCGCGGGTGGATGTGACCAAATTTGATGGCTCAGACCCCACTGGTTGGGTAACCCAAATGGAACATTACTTCTCTTTATACGTCATTACAGATGACTTGGACAAACTCTGATATGATGTTCTCCATCTAGGTCAAGAACGTTGGCAATGGTGGCAATGGAGAAAAACTTCTCGTCAAGGGTATATTGCTTGGACACACTTTGTGGCAGAGCTTTATGAACGCTTTCAAATTGACACCAACCATTTGGGCCATTTGACAAAGCTTAAACAATTAGGAACAATGGAATACTTTATAGTGGCCTTTGAGCGCCTTGATTTTAGAACAAAGGGCATGTCTGATGCCTTTTTCCGAGAGTATTTTATTAGCGGCCTCAAGGATGAAATTCGGGCCCATGTCCTCATGGCTCAGCCTGAGAGTTGGGTGGAGGCTACCAAAAGAGATAAAGAATCAAAACAGGTTGTATCTTCTCAAAACCGCAAACCCTCATTTATCCCTTGCCCTAAACCGGTAAATCCCACTACTCCCTCTGCTCCACTAAAGATCCAAAAATTGACTAGGGATAAAATGGTTGAACGCCAAATCAAATGCTTTTCTTATAACTGTGATGAAAAATATTTCTCAGGACACAAGTATAAAGAACAAAATCTTTTTATGGCCACCTTCGAGGATATTTCGGAAGAAGATGAAGAAACTCCCTCTATGTCTAAGTCACCTGAATCCACTGACATAACCCCTCCCTCAAACCCTCCCGAAGTAGAGCCGATCATTTACCTCAATGCTCTCACTGGCTTCTTCGCTCCCCAAACCCTCAAGCTAATCGGTTACATCAATCATCGAAAGGTCATCATTCTGGTTGATAGTGGTAGAACCCATAATTTTATACATCGCCGCATTGCCCAAGATACACATTGCTACATCCATGCTGTCAATAATTTCCAAATCATGATTGCCAATGGTGGTTCCATGAAATGTGGAGGCTGTTGTGAAAATGTGCATCTCCAAATTGGTGACTACCACCTGAAATCCCATATGTTTTCTATCGACATGGGAGGTTGTGATGTTGTGTTGGGTGCAGACTGGCTAAGGACTTTGGGTCCCATTCTCATGGATTTTAAAGACTTAACCATGCAATTCAACCAGGAGGGCCACCAATATAAGTTCCAAGGAATCACCGCCAGTTCACCTGAGATCATTAGTTCCCATCACATGGAAAAGCTGCTCAAAAAGGGTCATTATGGTGTTATCGCCCAACTCCATGCCATATAAGCAACAGAGACACCCTTGGTACCGCAAGACCTCCAAGACATCCTTTTTAAACATTAATTTGTCTTTTCCACTCCCCAAGGCCTCCCTCCTTCCCGTGGTGTTCATGATCATTCCATTCCCCTTGTACCCGAAATCCTTCCTCCCAATATCCATCTATATCGTCAACCCTTTTCCCAAAAAAATGAAATTGAGAAAATGGTCCAGGAACTCCTTAATGCAGGCAATATCCTCCTTAGTACGAGCCCCTACTTGTCTCTTGTGGTCATGGTCCTGAAGAAGTAAGGTTCTTTGTGAATGTGTTCTGATTTCCGTGCCCTCAACAAACTTACCATCAAAGAGAAATTCCCCGTTCCTGTCATTGATTACCTCCTGGATGAATTGAGTGACACCCAATTCTTCACTAAACTGGATCTTCATTCGAGCTACCACCAAATATGTATGAAAGAGGAAGATATTCCCAAGACTACCTTTAGAACTCATGAGGGACACTATGATTTTTTGGTCATGCCCTTTGGCTTGTGTAATGCCCCCTCCACCTTCCAAAGCCTCATGAATCATGTCTTCTATCCTTTTCTCTGCCATTTTGTCTTAGTTTTATTTGATGATATCCTCATCTATAGAAAAACCTATACAGACCATCTTCCTCATGTGGATCGAGTTCTCCATCTACTCTCTCAGCACCAACTTTTCCTGAAACAGTCTAAATGTGCTTTTGGCATCTCAGAAGTAGAATACTTGGGTCATCTGGTTGGCAAAGATGGCGTCAGGGTGGATCCTAAAAAGATTGAATCTATGCAAGTCTGGCCTCACCCAAAGACTCTTAAGAGCTTAGGTGGATTTCTAGACTTAACAGGGTATTATTGCAAGTTTGTTAAGAATTATGGGAAGATTGCAGCACCTCTCATTTCTCTCCTCAAAAAGAACTCTTTCACTTGGAATCCATCCACTGCTCAAGCTTTTCAGACCTTTAATATGGCCATGTGCACCACTCCAGTCCTCTCCCTTTTTGATTTCACAAAGACCTTTGTGTTGGAATGTGATGCCTCAGGGAAAGGAATTGGTGTTGTCCTTATGCAAGAGGGTTGACCTTTGGCCTTTACCAGCAAGCAACTATCTAAAAGAAATATCTTCAAATCCATCTATGAAAAGGAAATGTTGGCTATTCTTCATGTCGTGGATCTTTGGTGTTCTTATCTATTGGGGCAACATTTCCAAATTAATACAGACCATCAAAGCCTCAAGTATTTTCTGGAACAATGCATTTCCTCCCCAGAACAACAAAAATGGGTGACTAAACTCTTTAGATATGATTATGAGACCATTTATAAGAAAGGAAAAGACAATGTGGTTGCGGATGCAATTTCCCAAAAATATGAAGACGAAGGATCGCTTTTTTCTCTTTCATTCATTGTACTAGATTGGTCCAAGCCATTCGCTAGGAATGGCTACAAGATCCCAAAAGTTTGCAGTTGATCCACCAATTGCATTCCAAGGCTCCAGCTTCCCCAGGGTACTCTTGGCTCCATGAGAAACTTTGATACAAAGGCCGTTTTTATTTAGGTAAACAGTCAAAGCTTAAATCCACGGTACTTTCTGAGCTTTATGCTACACCCACAGCAGGGCACTCCGGGTTCACCAAAACCTATGACAAGGTTAAACGTTCCTTTTTCTAGGATGGTATGAAATAGGACATTCATAATTTTGTAGCTAAATTTGATGTGTGTCAATGAAACAAGGGAGAAACAGTCAAATCGTCAGGCACACTACAACCACTCCCGATTCCACCTGCTATTTGGAAGGATATCTCTATGGATTTCATTACTGGCTTACCCAAATCAAGAAATAAATCCATCATCATGGTGGTTGTTGATCGCCATTCCAAGTATGCTCATTTTTGTGCCCTTCAACGCCCATTTACAGGATCCATGGTGGCTCAAATATTCATGGATCAGGTCTTCAAGCTTCATGGCATGCCGCACTCTATTGTTTATGATCGCAACCCAACTTTCACAAGCAATTTTTGGCAAGAACTGTTCAATATACAAGGCACCGAATTGCATCTCAGCACAACTTATGATCTCCAGACTGATGCCCAAACAGAAGTTGTCAACAAGTGTTTAGAAACATATTTGTGGTGTTTTGCCTCGGAAAATAAAAATTAGTGGGCTCAATGGTTACCCCTATATGAATGGTGGTACAACCGTTCATACCATATATCTACACGCATGAATCCTTTTCAAGAAGTATATGGACAGAAGCCACCTTCAATTCTCTCATACTTACTGGGTGCCTCGAAGGTCCAGGCGGTTGACCTAACACTTACAACTCGAAAGGCTATTCTATGTACCCTCAAAGAAAATTTGGTCATGGCACAGAATCACATGAATCAACAAGCATATCAAGGTCGCTCTGAACGTCAATTTGTAGAATGGGATCAGGTGTTTCTTTGACTATAACCTTACAAGCAAACTTTCCTCAAGGCCGAGCATTGTCAGAAGCTAGTGCCCAAATTTTATGGTCCTTATACCATACTCAAGCATGTGGAACAAGTCACCTATCAGTTAGCTTTTCCTAATCATTTGAAGCTACATCTTGTTTTTCATTTTTCATGCTTAAAGAAGGTGATTGGAGCTAAGTGCCAAATTCAAACCAACCTTCCAGATTTAGTTGAAGAATGATCCATTTGGCTATATCTAGAAGCATTTTTGGACCAACATGAGTGTCACCTATGTCAGAGAACCATCAAGGAAGTGTTAGTGCAATGGAAAGATACAACTCCAGCAGACGCCACTTGGGAACCATCTACCATTCTGCAGCAATTTCCTCATCTCAAGCCTTGAGGACAAGGTTGTTTTTAAGGGGGCGGACATGTTAGGGTCCTAACTCTCACATAGGTAGAACAATATATTCAAATTTAATAAAGGTCAATATTAATAAGGCCTTTCAATAAAATATAATAAGGCAGATGTAAGAAGACCTAATATAAGCTTCTGCTTCTAGAAGGATCTTCCTCTAGATGCTTCTTTTTAGTATAAATAGGAGTCAAGGGTATGAGAACCCTAGCTTGGATATTATTGTAATAGAGCTCTTACCAACTGGAGGTTTCCCCCTCGAAGAGGTCCGTGAACATTTCTTTCAAATTCAAAGTGTTATTTATGTTGTTATTCTTATATCATTTCAGTGTTATTGTGGTGAATGTTCTAGTTATATTGTTGTTATTCTACCATTACTAGCATTTTATTTCAGTTCTGCATACATTTTGTATCTGGTATATTACACATTCATAACCTATACCATTTGACATCGAACAAAACTAATTTTAAGGAATTAAAGTCACACTCAAGTATATCATTTAAATACCCATAGTATCTATTTTCGGATTCTCGGGGATGTCTGTCACTCCTAGAGGAAACATTAGTAACCTGGAATACTGCATTAATCCCACTATCATGAGTTTTCTTGGTTTCATCCAATTGTTTGATGTGAAATTTATGACCATTGCACCACATAGCCTTGTGGTGTTTCAACTGCAATATCTTAGATATGTAAAATATGCATTGTCAATTAATAAATTAACATATATTTTTATAACTTCGAAAGTATCTAAAAAATACAGTACACATGTAGTCACATTAGTATAATATAAAACAACTGAATAAAATGGGTGAAATTGCTTACCTGACCATCTTTCAAACCATGTGCTAGATCAATTTCCCTCTACGTAACATTGGCATATTCGTTATGACGAGCTTCTCTAACCAATTCAGACAGTCGTTGCCATGATAACCTACCTCCATTATGTTGTTTACATATTTCAATCCACACATTCATCCAGTCAAGATTGTTTGCAATGTATAAATGCAGTGCATCCCACTCTAGAGAAACTGAATCAAAAAAACATAATTCACCAATATTGAATATTAGTTATAACGTACAATATGCAGGTAATTATAAATATTTATAATTTATGAAATAAATTATATTAATATATTAATGAGTATGATCATATACATAAAAACGAAGCTTTATATGTATTATTAATATAAATTATCACAATTATTAATATATTACCTCTCATTTTTTTCATTCTACCTTTCCTCAACAGATTCTCCTTATCTTCAAGTTTTTTGATGGAGTTCACATCCCAAATGCAATCCACTACATGCATAGTTGGCACTGCTAATTTAGGAAGATACTCACTAATATACACCATGGATTGATATACCATATATCCCTCCACGATAGAACCCTGAGGACATGCTCTTTTTTTAACCAATGCCTTCAATGATTTCAAGTGCCTCTCCACCATCCACATTGACCTTGTGTGAACAGGTCCACAAATTTCAATCTCCTCAACTTGGTGTATGAGGTAGTGTTCTTGTGCATTGAAAAATGTAGGAGGTATATACTTTTGCATTTCACACATTA
>JASDQU010306838.1:187863-205148 GCA_032191745.1 Picea mariana | reverse complement strand
ATGGACAGTTGGTTCTTGGATTACTAGCTCTGGTGGGACAATCCTCTGTGGAGCAGCTGGTTCTGGTGTAACAGTATCGACCTGTACAGCTAGTTCTTGTGTAACAACAGTATATGTCATGATTGGGTCCTGTGGAACAATCACCACTTGGACAACTAGTTCGTGTGGAACCGTCCCTGCATCAACCATAGAGGATAGTGGACAAAGAATAGGAATAGCCTGTTCCACATCTTTCCATCCAATTTTTTCTTTGACAGACCTGGTGGACCTGGTTCTTCTCCCGGGTAAAATAGAAATGAAAGCAGGGGTTTTCTTCTTCGTTGCTAGAGGAGGAACGAGGAGTTCTTCCTCAACCACACAAGGAGGATATTCTGGTATACTAGGGTCTGCGATGATCTGGACATCATCAATGGACGTGTGATGTTCATAATCATCAGGCGGAGCGAATGATTCTATTGCGATTTGAGTACATTCATTCTGAAAAGAGAGAATACTTTCCTGAAGTTCTGTGCATAAAGTAAAACCTGGTATTCGTACCTCTATAGAATTCTCTGTCACAGCAGCCATAGGTCTCTGATTTGTTGTTGATCCAAATTGTTCAAGGGCTCTTCGAGGTTTTCCCTTGAATGGATGTTTTCTTTTCTGAGAAGATGCACCAGTAATGATAGTAGGCACTTGATCGACTGTTGTAGCAATAGGAGGGTTCTGTGTGAATGTCGGTGCCACAATAGAGGAGCGAAGTGGACTTGATGTTACAGTGGACCATGTTGACCTTGCTTGCTTTTTAGGTAATGCAGAGATAGGAACAAAGGTGTTCTTTTCAGAGATAGAGGGTAGGTTGTCAATGATAGGTGTCGCAATGGACCGTGCTAACCTTGTTCGCATTCTCGGTGATCCAGAGATAGGAGCAGGGGTTTTCTTTTCAGAGGAAGGGGTTAGGTTTTCAATGATAGGTGTTGCAACCAAGTGTTGTGACGCATGTTTTGGTCAAGTGGTTGGTTGTTTATTTATTTGTTTGAGCACAACTATAGGTTGTTGCAATGCAATTTTGTCGAGGCTTGTCTAGTTGGTGCCAGGATGGCTTCGGGTTATGCGGTTTCTTTTCTGAGTTGTCTTATGGACAACGACAATAGGGGTTTGGACTGCTATTGTAGCCGAGGGTAGAGGCTTAAGAAGAGGTCCATGGGTTTTGTTTTCAAGGATTGGTGCAATCATATATGTATGTATAGAATGTGGCTGGTCTGCTACAACAGGTAATGGGTTATTGGAAATGCCCATACCTCTGCAAATTAATAGGCCGATGAGTCTGTGATTAGAAATGTAGTTCTTAGGGTTCTTGGATTTTTTTACAAAATGATCCATGTTATGCAATGAATGGAGGAGAAAATAAGGAATGTTTATGAATTTCTGATGTCGCGGATGTGATAATAAGATAAAATAAAAAAAATAAACAACTTGCTATCGGCCTTCACAGGTAATGTACCTTTTAAGAAATTATGCGACTTTCCCCCATGGCTATGGTAAGGAATTGACATCTGCACCTCTAAATTTGGTATGAAATTGCTTAGTGTTGACGAGGAAACCCTTGTGTGCATCCAGAAGATGTGTTTTTTTGTGAAACCATCGGTCTCATGTTCTTGGAAACCCTATTACAACACCAATGCTTTCTTCTGACACTGGAATCCTTACCCCATTCACCATTGAATACCCTTCAGTAAGATTTTGACTAAACTCCAATACCTTGTCCTCATTAAACCCCTTCAACTTTTTAAAATACGATATCCAGCCGGACTGGAGAAATATTTGGTAGGCCTTTGGGTGTAGCAACAAACTATCCAAAGTTGCGGGTTCATATCTCACAGCTGATCCTCCCATGATGTTGCTTGAGAGTCTAACAGGCACGTAGGAGGAGAAACTATCACCTAAATCAGAGACACAACAAGCTCGAACGTGGTTTGCAAAAAGAATACAGTGTTTCAATAAAAAGAAGTATGGGCGGAAAGGTGGTGGAGGTGTGTATAAAATTCAGTATGGACGGGTAGATTTACGTTTCCCCCCCCAACTAAGCGGATTGTCTCTAGGTGCATCGATTTATGACAACCGATTAGTAAATAGGAAACTATTCTTTTATATCTTCATTACTTTAACATTTAGGATTAATCACGTACCTCATATCTTACCGCACATAACGACCTATCGGAGTAACCGCACAATCCAACCGCTATTTGAGCTGTGCAAAATAGCTAACATGATGAAGGATCGTGAGAGAAATGACAACTGGAGCAGAGATGGAGTCCTTACTGTATTTAGCCAACTGGAAATCGTCGGATGTGAAGTCAAGTCATTATGAAGCAACACTTTTGGATAGAGAGAATTAGTATTGTCTAATCAGTGGTGCGGTGGCATGGAAAGATTGGAGGGCTGGAGCAGCAGCATCGGAAAAAATGTGAGAAAGAAAGAGTGAAGTGGCAAGAAAGAATAACAACAATTAGTGTATCAGTAGGTTCTTCGGAAAAAATGGCGGAGGTAGGTGTAATAGCATGGAAATCGGCCAATTTATCGAAAGAAGGTGTAACAGCATGGGAATCGGCCAATTCAACATGAAAATCGTCTAATTTATCAGAAGAATGTGTAACAGCATGGAAATCGGCCAATTTAGCGAAAAAAGGGGTGTAATAGTATAGAAATCGGCCGAATGCTACATTACTTAGTTTCTAGGAAGTTTTTCAACTTCCATGAACTAATCGTTTGACTCATTTTGCGCTACTCAACCTTTTTGTTCATCAATCCACCTACACACACATAACTGCCTGATACCTTTCAAAGCTTTATTAGCATAGTAAAGAAAATAGAGAAATTTCAACTAAAAATGGAGAAATGCAAATTTTTCTGAGGTTATTTATATACAAGGTCTGAGCAAAAGAAGTCCTAAAGTTTAGAAGGGGAAGGATCAAGCTCCTTTCCGTTTAAGAATTGATAACCTATATCAACTGTACATCTAGTTTTGAATTTTGACTTGGACAATGGACGCTGATAGAGACGCAAGCGATGACCATTTGCATGTAACTGTGTATTGGATCCATCAATAGTAATCAACCAGACAGTCCCATTGGGAAAAATGGTGTCTACCTCGTAAGGCCCTAGCCATCATGTACGCAACTTACCTTGAAATTCTTTAAAGCGTGAATCATACAACAAAGCCCAATCTCCTTTCTGGAGTAATTTCTTCTAGATGACTCGGTCATGCCATTTTTTTCTTTGTTGTTGAATCATTGTGGTTTGATGGATGGCATCCAAACACTTTTCATCAGGCTCGTTGAACTATTGTAGTCTGCCTTTCTGTGCCATAGTCAAGTCGAGGTTGACTATTGATGCAGTTCTTAAGGTTTTGATTTCAAATTCAATGGGGAAAACAAGGCTTTTTCCATATACCAACTCGTAAGGAGAAAAACCAGTTGTGATCCTCCAAGTAGTTAGGTAAGCCCATAGAGCTTCATGCAATCTTTCAGACCAATCCCTATGATTTTCTCTCACTGTTTTATTAAGAATGGCTTCGATAACTTTGTTGGTGCTTTCTACCTGGCCATTTCCTTGTGGATGGTATGGAGAAGCTATTCTATGTAAAACATGATATTTACTGAGTAGAGATTGAAATTTATATGATGTGAAAGGGGGTCCTCCATCGGTTACCAATTCTCTGGGAACACCAAACCTAACAAATATATCTTCAAACAAGAATGCTAAGACATCTTCTTCTAAGGCTCTGATAAGTGCTTTTGCCTCCACCCACTTGGTCATGTAATCTGTACAAACCAATATATAGACTTTTTGATTGGAAGGTGGGTGAATGGGCCCTACAAAATCCATGGCCCATCTCTCAAAAGGCTCTAACACTACCTGATACTGGAGAGGCATCTCATCCCTATGAGTTAGTTGACCCATGCATTGGAAACTATCACAAGCTTGGACATACTTCTTGGCATGTTGAAATATGCTGGGCCAAAAATACCCCATCCTTAAAATTTTATGCCTGGCCCTTTTATCAGCAAAATTACCCCCACAAGGGCCATCATGGAAAGCTTTCAACAGATCATAAATTGCATCATCCCTCACACATCTCTTGATTTCTTGGTCCAGGCATGTGTAGAAGAGGTATCCTCCTATCCAACTATACCTAGCACTCTTTTGAATAATCTTCCTTCTTCCTCGAGGAGATAGATGTGGAGGTACCTTCCCTGCAACCAAATAATTAGCAATGTCTGCATACAAAGGTGAGTGAGTAGATACTGCAAACAAATGTTCATCAGGAAAGGAATCATCTACAGGTGAATTATCATCATTTATATGTAATCTTGAGAGAAAATCAGCAACCACATTTTCTTTTCCTGGTCTATCACTATAGTGATGTCAAATTATTGTAGTAGTAACAACCATCTTGTCACTTGGGCATTAGTAATAGGTTTATTCATTAGATATTTAATGGTTGTATGATCAGTATGAATAAAAGTGGGATAACCAGTTACATATTGCCTGAATTTATTGATTGCATAAACTACTGCCAAGAATTCTCTTTCAGTAACTGTGTAATTTAACTCAGCAGGAGCCATGTTCTTGTTGATATAGTAGATAGCGTAGGGTTCTTTGTCCTCCTGTTGCCCTAGTACTGCACCAATTGTAGTGTCTGAGGCATCTGAAGAAATGTGAAAAGGCAGAGCCCAATTGGGCCCTCTCAATATTGGAGCTGTGGACAATTTCTGTTTCAGATCTGCAAAAGACAATTCACAGTTGTCAATCCAACAAAAGTCAACATCTTTTGTTAGTAGAAAAAACAATGGAGAGGCAAGTTTAGATAATTTTTTAATGAATCTCTTGTAATACCCAGTGTGCCCTAAAAAACTTCTTACCTCTTTCTAAGTTGATGGAGTTGGAATGTCTGAAATTACCTGGATTTTGGCTGGATCCACCTGAATCCCTGCATAAGAGATGAAGTGTCCCAGCACTACCCCTTCGCGCATCATCATATGGCACTTTTTTGTACTTAAAGAAAGATGAGACTGTCTACATATTTTGAGAACTTTTTCCCGATTAGACAAAGGTTCTTTGAAATTAGTACCATAAGGTGTAAAGTCATCCATGAATATTTCCATACAGTCATTCACCATATCAGAGAAAATACCAATCACATCTCTCTGGAAAGTGGTTGGTGCATTACACAAGCCAAATGGGAGAACCTTGTAGGCAAATGTACCCCAAGGGATAGTAAAGCTGGTCTTATCTTGGTCCTGTGGGAAAATTTGTATCTGGTTATAGCCACTGAATCCATCTAGGAAAGAAAATATTTTTTTTTTGGCTAGGTTGTCTAAAACCTAATCAACAAATGGAAAAGGGAAATGATCCTTCCACGTGGCCTTATTCAGGGATCCATAGCCCACACACACTCTCCACTTACCATTATTTTTAGGCACAATAACCAACGGTGATACCCACTCGCTGTCTAATATAGGATAGATGAATCCGGTGTTGAGAAGTTTATGTAGTTCTTCCTTAACAATTTCTTTAAGGTTTGGGTTCATCCTCCTTTGCGGTTGGCAAATGGGTCGGCATTCTTCTTTGATGTATATATGGTAGGTGCATAGTTCAGAGTGAATTCCTTTCATATCCATGTAAACCTAGGAAAATGATTCTTTATGTACAGTCAGTAATTTCATCAATCGAGTTTCAACAGTGGAGAGATTGGGATTGATGTTCAAGGTTTTTCCAGGTTCAACTTCCACAATGATGCTCTTAGAAATGAATCTAGGAAATAATTCAATTGTTGTTGTTTCGTCATCTACTGTTATAGATTTTGTTGTTATAGCGACTGTTGTTATAGTTGAATCAATTTGATTGTCAACAGTTTCTGAGAACATTTCCGAGTTCATTTCTTCCCGGGCCATAGTGTCAAAGAATCTGATCAACCAAGGGTGCGTGTTCTATGTAACAACAGAGGGGTCACAAATAAATTAGTTGATTAACTCATCCTCTGTCTCGTCTTTGAAAATTAGGGCCTTTCCTATAGTTAGCATAGGCAGAGAACTTCCATCCTCAGTGTCCATCCATAGAGAATTTTTAGGTTCTGCACTGGGTGTAGCATGAGGATAGAGGGTAATTTTTTTTGTGTCATAACCATCAGAGATTGTCATGGAACCAGATATGCAACCAATGAAAGCATCAACTGTAGCTAACCATGGTCATCCTAGAATTAGAGGATGGCCTCCCAGACAGGATTTGGGTTGCAAAACGACAAAATCAATAGGATAATTCCATGAGTCCACTGAAATGAATAAATCATCGATTACTCCTTCTGGTCTGATGGTAGAGCAATCACCTAATTCTAGAACAGTAGGAGTAGGTTGGATTTGTGTTCTGATTTGCAGCAACTACATAGTTTCTATTGGCATGATGTTATTTGGTGCCCCTAAGTCAAATAGTACATGTGGAATAGATGTCTGTCCAATTTTAATAATGACTGTAGGGTTTCCTGTGTCGCCATATTTAATAGGTGGAGTTTTGCCTAGCATCAACTCAAAAAAATCCCCCACTACATGCACCATGAGGGGATATTTAGATTTTCTTCCAGGTTTTCTGATACAGAGGTCTCCCACAGTCTTGGAATAAATAGGGACATCCCTTATCGCTTGCAGTAGTGGAATATTAACGTCCAGATTTTGCAATTCTCCTAGGAGATTGAAAGATGGTAATTCCACAGGCTTGGTAATTTTTAGTCTTTTAGGGAATGGTGGGTCTATTGATTCTATAATGGGTTGGTCAATTTCTTCTGTATCAACATATGGTCTCTCCCCTGATTCCTTATCTAATTCTGAAGATGGAGCATCTTCAATTATTGGCTTAACTATTCTCCCTGATCTTAATTTTATTTCATCACAAGGCATAGGAGTAATAGATAAGGCTGACACATTATGTATGTCTATGTTCTAAACGACCTTATTATTTTTGTTTGGGTTAGGTTACATAGGCATCTAAGTTCGTAAGGGAGGATTGTTTGGTGAGGCATTGGGAGGGAATTGCAGCTGTTGCTGCTGGTACGGGGGTTGGAATTGTTGTTGATAGGGGTTTGGTTGGTGATGGCTTTGATAACTGAGTTGTTGTTGAGGGCCTCTCCCATATGGGTTCCATTGCCCATAGTGATTATGATGTTGGGTCATAGGTTACCATGCATTGGGATCCTGATAAGAGGGTGCATTTGATTTGGAGGGGGGGCATTCGTCTGGCCATATGGTAGTTGATTGTTCCAATAATTAAATGTTGGAGGAGAGAATTGAGAGTTCATACATTGACCTCTTGGCTGCCATTGTCTTCTTTGTGTTATTAGATAGACAGCCTATGCTTCCTCATTAGTTACCTTCATTGATGCTTTTACACCTGGTAGAGAGGGACATTGGTCAGTGGCATGGTCTAATTCACAAATAAGGAATACCTGGACACTGATCAGTGGGAACTCCATTGGTGGATGTTTCTTTCTGCAATTTGGACAAAAAATGCATAATGCTTTCTCTAATTTTGCTTTTTTCTGTTTGACCTGCAAAGTATCCATTTGTGAGGCAAAAGATTTAATCATATATGTTTTGAAATTTTCTAACAGATTACCTATTTCTGCTCTTGTTTCTCCTCCACTGGCTGATTTCTGTACCCTTGAAAAAGTGGTATCCTTAGTAGCTGACTTATTCCTTGTAGATCCTCGAGAACATCTTTTGCAGAGATATACAATGTCCTCATAAGATTCCTTAGATATATCTCCCTTGCCAAGCATATTCAACATATCTAAACAATCTTCTCTAACTCCTTTTAGCAAAATGGTTTTCATAATGTCCTTACTCACATCTGGATGTCCAGACCTTTGTAGATTATATTGGAGTCGCTCCACAAAGTCTTCAAGGGTCTTGTCCTCCTTTTGTGACATCTTGAATAGTTCCTCTATTCGTTCCCTTTTTCGATAGTAGTCTTGGTATTTGTTCAGGAAAAGATGCCTCATTTGTACCCATGTTGAAATGTTTTCTCCTCCAAGGATCATGAACCATCTTAATGCATTACCCTTTAATGTAGCTGGAAATAGTTTAAGCTTCTGTGCAGTGGTAGTGTAGTCATAGATTCTACACAAAATGTCAAATTCAAACATAAAATCATCCGGATCTTTAGCAGATAGTCCATGAAAATTTGGGAGAGATGAGAGAGGTATGTTTTTCATAGGAGCCATCCCTCATGTGGGAACATAAGAAATAGGAAAAACCAGGGTAGAGATAGTATTTTCATTGTTTACCTGATCCTCATTGTTCTGTGGATTCTCTTGGTGGATCTCTTCTTCATTATCCCCTTGATTCTCCATATGTGTTCTTTCCCTCCACTCAATACGAACAATGCCCCACTCTTCTTTAGTGACTATTCGACCATTGATCTGATAAACAACTTCTTTTAGATTTTCCTTGTTCCAGTCTATACTTTCTTGATATTCAATGTTCTCCAATGTTGCTTGTTGATTTATTGGTGACAAATATTTAGCTTCGACTTCAGCTTCAGCTTCAGCCCTTGATGAGAATGATGTTTCGAGAAGGGGTATTTCTGCTGACTGTAGATCACGTCTTCTTGGGGGATTTGCAGGGCAAAAAATGGATCCTAAAAAAGAATCTGCTCTGGCTATAATCTCATCAACAATGATTTGTCTTCCTAGTATGTTAGGATTTCTTCCTTCACGTCCTCTGGTACCTGTAAGGTTATTATTTTGGGGGATTCTCTCTCGCGTTTTGTGATACATGTAGACTATTCATTCCTAAGAAAGAAAACTAATGTTCTTACCAAAATCTATAATTATCTTCCCTGGCAATGACGCCAAAATGTTGGGCACTTTAATTGTCTAATTGAATAGAAAATCAAGGTGTTCAATATAAATTGTCAACCTAGAGAAGTCTTCTATTTCAAGATAATTGTGCACAGTCTATGCTAGATTATGAAAGCATCTCTAATCTATTTGTAGTAGGGAAGTTTAAAAAAAAAAAAAAAAACCATTATCACTAACACAGTTGTGCTGNCTAATTTACTTTTGCAGGAAGAAGTTCTATACTATTTGCAGAAAGGAAATCTACTTATTGCAAGAAGGTACTTCACACTTTTATTTCTCGGAACAAGATCTTAACCTAATGCGGAAAAAGGGAAAGAAGTTCTCCAACAATGTTCAGCAATCGACTTCTAATTCTCATGAGACAAATTTATGCACATCTAACAAGAAGGAACTAAACTGTAACAACAGTTGTATTCTAGAAATGTCTAACAGTTAAATCATTCATATTTAAAACAACTAATCTAGAATTCAAAATAGAAGGGAATCGGTGAGGAAGGTGGGCCCTTTCCTTCTCATTGAATCTTCTCAAAGAAATAGGTTACCATCTTCTAAAGGAATTCAATCCACTCTTTCATTCAATTGCCAAAAATGTTCGTGTACAATAAGCGTTACTTTTATTTCTACAGTAAAAACCTCCTTTTCATTACAAAAGCTCTGCTATTTAAAGTTAGAGTCATTCAGTAGAACATAAACAAAACAGTCTTGAGAATCCCCGATTCTCAAGTTGTTCATTTGATATCACTAATAGAAAATTTAGCACTCTCCTTGATCAACATCGTGAGCCAGCATATCTAATCAAGAGGTGTTGCAATAGTCATGTAACAGCTTCCAGGATTGGTGGCATCCATTGTAGCAGTCATGTAACAGCTTCCAAGATTGGTGGCATCTGTTGCAGTAATCATGTAACAGCTTCCAAGATTGGTGCAAAGATGTAACAACAACGAGTTTCTCCAAGCGGGCTATTCTAAGCATTTTGATCATTAGTTAAATCATTTCATGGGTAAAATATGTGAATGTTAGCAATCAAACATGCTAAGTAAATGAAAATATAAAAGCGAGATGAATAGTTCATACCTTGGGAAAAAGGGTCTTAGTACTCATTATAATAGTCATTTAGCTTAAGAATGAGAAGGTTGAATGGGCAAAAGATGTAGTGAAAAAGGGACATTTCTGGGTCCTAACAATGATTTACCTCACCGGTAGCAACCCTGGAGTTGGTTTTCATGTCATATATGTCCACAAAATTTGGTGTGAATATGAATTTATTTCCGGTGCCAGAATTCGTCATCTGATACACGGAGAGAAGGTTGACAGAAAGCTTGGGAACATGCAACACGTTCTCGAAGCTTCTATTGGTGAGTTCAATACTTCCTTTGTCGGTGACATCGACATAAGAGTTGTCCCCCATCAGAATAGGAGGACCTTTGCATGCATCCAAAGAAGAATAGACTGCTTCTGAGGTAGCAATGTGATGTGATGCTCCTGAATCTACGATCCAAGCATAGAGAGAGGAGTTGATGGTAATCAAGGCATGGCTAGAATTGCCTTTCTTGGAATTCAGATCTTTTGGCTTCTTCTTCTTTTCACCCTCGGGGATGCGATCTCCAAGGTTGTTTTGCTGAAGTATCTGAGACATTAGATCTATTTGTTTTTGCATGCATGTGGATTCCAAATGGAATCCTTTGTGACAATATGTGCATTTCTCTCCTTTTCTTCCCTTNAGGATGCGATCTCCAAGGTTGTTTTGCTGAAGTATCTGAGACATTAGATCTATTTGTTTTTGCATGCATGTGGATTCCAAATGGAATCCTTTGTGACAATATGTGCATTTCTCTCCTTTTCTTCCCTTTTCTCCTTTAGATCCGGAGGCATCAATGAAGGGTTTTGTGTACGCTTCCTTCTTCATATGTGCATGAGATTTCCTCTTATATTTATCTTTAGATTTCTAATATTTGTGGCTGCGATCATGCACAGTGAGCGCATGTGCCCTTGGGCCTTTGATTGTGTCCATGTTGATGAGCTTGGTTTGCTCTTGTGTCAAGGATTCGATAAAGTCCTCAAGAGAAGGCATCTTCTAGGTGGCTCCAGAGGCGAATCTGACAGTATGGAATGTAGATATGAATACTAAGAATTCAAGACCAATATTGGAGAGAATGGTGAGAACCATTTGTTTCTCCTCCTTCTATTTATCAACCCCACAAGATTTGAGTTGCGACAATAAATCCTTGAATTTTGTAAACAAATCTTGGATATTCTTGAAGCTTTTTGGATCCAATGTGAGAAGCTCCACCTCCGAGAAATAAGACTACAAATTGTTCCGAGTGCCTCATCCATGCGATTTAAGTACTTGGATTTTTCTATGGCTGATGTCGGCTCTGTATATGTATTCATAGTTAACCTGTACAACCCTCTAGATCAAATATGTATAGCTATTTTCTCCTTCCATGCAAAATAGTTGTAAGGTGTAAGAATGAATTCTTTTTGGAATTCCATCTTTCCGTTGTCTTCAATCTTTTGTACTTGCAATTTTTTTTTGGTGTAGCTTTTGCTTAGCACTTCGTCAGCTTTGACACCATGTAAATGTGTTGACTTTCACATAATATATCTAGCTAAACAATGATACACACATTTGAAGAGATAAGTGGAAAAAGAAGAAGAAGGAGAGAAAGAATGGAAATAATTCTCATTAATCGTTGTGAATAATGAATAATCTACACATGATATACTCTGTATAACTCAATGAGTTCAAATTGAGGTGAACCAAGTCACCATAGTGGTGGTCTAGAGTGATCTGGACACACACCAGCAGTTACGGGAGTGACCTGCCACCTATTATAGTCTCTCAGGCAGTTACAGGAGTGAACTGCTGCCTAGTTGAGTTAACTAGTCAACTAGTCTTCAGTTAACTGACTGAACATAAAGTAGTGAGGAGGTAACTCAAGGAATCAAGGCTAATGTGCCACTTTTGTGATGATACCAAGGCAAGGTCAAATTAGAATGGTGATGATCCCAATGTTGCATGGTAATGATCCCAATGCAACATCTAAACTCAACTCAACTAGTCAAACTGAAGTGTGAACTAAAAAAGAATATTCTCCAGGTGGAATATTCTCTCCTAAAATATAGGAGACTGGATAATGAATAATTATGAAGAAATCCTAGGTGTGTGTGAAATATCTCCAACAAGGACACCCTTTGCTTAATCCCCTTGTACTTTTAAATAATTTGGTAGTCTTACCATTGATCAACACGACATAATTTGGATATGTCACACACCCCATGATCCAGTTTGTAGATTCTAAACTCATCCCCACCCTTAGCAACAAAATTCTTAAGAAACCTCAGTCCACTTTGTCATAAGCCTTTATCATATCTAATTTAAGAACTAGATCTTTGATATTTTTAGCCTTAAGGCTATGTAATTCTTCCTGTACAGTGGAAATAACATCAGTAATTTTGCTGCCCTCAAGAAAGACAAATTGTTCCTTTGATATACCAAAGGACAAAGTGGATTTAATTCTAGTAGCAATAATTTTAGTTATGATCTTATATACCAAGTTACATAAAGCTATAGGTGTATACTCTCCAAAAGATCATTTTTCTCACTCTTAGGTATTAGAGAAAGAAGAGTAGCATTCAAAGCTCTAGTCATCCTTACCTACCTCATGGAATCTTCAAACATGTCCAATATATCATCTCCCAGGATGTCAAAAAAAGCCACAAAAAATTCCATAGTCCATCCATCTAGCCCATGAGTTTTTGATACTTTAAAGCCTTTAAGTGTTGACAAAATTTTTTCTTAGGTTACCGGCTCAGTCAATTGATGACCATGTTGATCTGTAAACATCCTTAGGTAATTCCTTAAAATTTCTAATTGATCAAATATGGAAAGATTAAGCTCGAACATGAAAATATTTTGGAAAAAACCAATTGCTTCCCTTTGTAGTTCGTGATTGCTAGTGATCATTGTTCCATCCTCCTTAGAAATCTCCCAAATAGTATTGATCTGTTTCCTAGAATTTGCATAAGCATGAAATAACTTTGTATTTCTATCACTTGAAGCCAGCCAGTTTAGTCTACTCTTTTTCCTCCATGTTTCCTCTTCCTATATCATAAGATACAATTTTCTTTGCTCTTTTTCTACAATCAACACTTTTTCTTCCTCCTTCTAAAATCCCCCAGGATGATTTGAGTAAAGTGTATCCAACTCTAATTCAAGCTTTACTAGCTCATCCTTTGCTCCAAGCTTTTTATTTTTTCCCTAGTTTATCATCATAAAATTAAGTATATTTAGCTTTTTTTCCAATAAATCTATAGGGTTTAATGTCTTTATTCCCAACAGTCTAGCCCAGTTGGATTTGAAAAAATTAACAAATTATGGTTCTTCCAGTCAAATAGAATTAAATTTTAAGGGGTAACTAACCTTTCTATTATCTTGTTCCAAATTGAGAATAACAGGCTTATGAACAAATATATTTAAATTACACATCACAGATCTGTACCTAAACCCTAAAATCGCAAGGTCCTCTGAAAAAAAAATTGATCCAGTCTCCTAGAAATATAATCCTGTCCTCCTCTGCCATTTCTCCGGGTAGGGAGAAGTTTTAATGGTTCAACATCCTCCAGCCCCTCATCTTGAATCAATTGACTAAAATAAGTATGTAAGGGATCTACTCTAGCATGGGATTCCCACACTTCTTTGATTGATGTAGTGAAGTTTAGATCACCCCTCAATATCATATTTTGTTCATTACATATACCATCTATTTTAATGGCCTCCCAAAAAACCTCTCTGTCTGAATACGGACCATAAAACTTTATCAGCTTCATACTTCTATTAAGTTCTTTAACAAATCCTTCCAGTTTAATCCCTGCAGGGGTCAAGAAAGCAGAAAAATCATATTTTCTTGGATTCCACGCAGATAACATCCCACCAGAGAGTCATGAGGAATCCACCCCATAAAAATACCTGTGTGGAAGTAATTTAACAAAAAGTTCGCTCTTTCTACACAAACCATTGTTTCTTGTACAAGTAACACATCTGGTTTTCTTAACTCTAACAATATTTTTGGCGATAAGAACTTGGAGTTTTCCCCGACGCCTCTGACATTTAGGGTATCTACAATCATTTATTGACTCTTGTTATTTCTCTTTGAGCTCTAAGCACCCTCAGTCCATCAACCATTGTAGAAAAACTAGAATCACAATTCAACTTCTCTTTCCCTAACTTCCTAGCACTTCTAGTCTTTAAACGGGAAAAATCCTTCTCTAGTCCACCATGAAAAACTCCTTTCGACAATGATTCCTCTCCCTCTGATCTAATAGTAGAAAATTCCCTTGAAATCTCATCTTTATTCTTCTTATCTATTGTCTTCGGTAGAGATTCCCCCCATCAAAAATAGGAAAAGAAGACCTGGAGAGTATCTCCCTATAGGTAGGGATAAGATTTACAATAGACTCTTCAATCTCAGATAGTGCAGTCAGAACATCCTGACCTACAACACTCTGGAACCCTACATAAACTGCATCTGCCCCAGATGTAAGACCTTCCTGTGCAATCAAATAAAGTGACTTGGCCCTCTCCTCCAATCCTATAGTAGAGGAAGCTACATGAACACTTCCTAGGGATAAAGTTTGTTCCGGACCTCCTACTAAACCTGCAGGCCCTACTTTCAACCCTGAGATCTCTAAATAAATACCCTTACTGCACCCCCTGAAAAAAAATATCAACATGAGGGACACTCCTCATTTCATAAATAACTTCCACACCTTAAAAAAAATACCCTCCTGAGGAGACACACCCCTCACCCAAAGAAAAATAATACCTTCCAGGACTGGTAGTAATCCCCCCATCCTCTAGGTCTTGCATCTAATCCTCAACAATAGTCTGAGCATAAGTTCCCCCACCCACAGAGCTGACATATTCCTTTCCTCCCTAAACCCTCCCTAAACCCAACATACCTTCAGTATTTAAAAAMTGAGATYCTACCTCACAWAACTTCATAATCTCCTATGTRGGTTCCTCAYAGATAGGRTTAAAACTAGAACYARACCCCTTGAATGAGGCACAAAAYGTCTTATAATACTCCACCACTACARTCTYYYYCCCCCCCCCTCATTACTGACAGAAAGTGAGGTATCAAAATTTGGACAGATATGGTTTAGCTTACTAGAATTAAATTCTCATTCCACTGTCAGGGCTGACTTTTTCTCAGTCCAGAATTCTATGGGAAGATTTGTTTCAGCTACTTTTGTATCACTAAACACATGAAAATAGCCTAGTTCCTCTTTCTTTCTCACCCCCCGACATTGATGTCACAAATGGCCCATTTTCTTACACTCTGAGAATCTAAACAACACCCCCATATAATCAACCCTCTCTTGGATCACTGTGTCATGCCACTCTACTTATAGCTCGATCGATAAGCCTTCAAACATATCAATTTCCACAAACATTTTACCCATACCTTTGTTAAAACCAAATAGTAGTTTGGGGTCAGCAAATAAAAATTTCTCTAGCGCATTTCCAGCCTCCTTAAACGCCTCCAAATTCCACAAAGTGAGCGCCCAACCAAGAATTAAAACCCACAAGTGTCTGTATTGAATGACCTCCTTCTCTAGGTTGAAACCACAATGCCATTTTTATAAAATGAGGATTTCATCTTTCACTAGCCAGACCTCATTTAGAACCATCTCTGCATCCTCTGGGTTTTTAAAAATAAAACAGAACCATCCCCTAGTCAGGATGATTAATTTTGGTGGGTATCCCAATACGTGGTTCCATGTAACCTCCACCCACATGTGTATCTCCCTATCCCTCAAAGCCTTGTATCCAAACCTACCTACAAGCCCCCGAAAAGAAAAAATACCTACTTCTTGCATCCCGACATCCCTGCCAAGGGTTAACCTTGTTGATTATTTCAACTATGTGAGATATTCTCTAGCTTACAAACCTATGCGATCTAGATCATTGCAACCATGTGAGATATTCTCCATCTTACAAACCTAAGAGAAATCCCCTGAAGAGGGTGTGTGGTTCCTATATCGGATAGATCTGGAACGTAGAGATGACCTCTTCCATTTAGAGAGTTGATAATAACTCTAGATGATTATCCTATGGGAAAGGTAATCTGTTGAGTTAGATGTGCCTGTGGCTGAGCACAAGGTGAGCGTGTGAAACCCCAAAGTGTTGTGTGCATCATCATGATAACATAAATGAAGATGATGTATTAGCCTCCTTTGAGCAACAAATTTGACTAGAAACTCTAAATGAATCTCTTGTCCGATGAAATGGGAAAGAAGATTTGTTGAGTGGACGTGCCTATGGACGAGCACAAGTGAACGTGTGAAGAACTAGTTATTTTGTGTAATGCAGTGAGCCAGATATATGGAAATCCCTATGGATGTGCCCCTAGTGGATGAGCACTAGTGGGTGTATCATATGCCTTGATATATTGTTCAAGATTCAGAGATGCTTGTAACCGTAATTGTAATGGAAAGGGTACAGGTCGGCCCCACCTTACTATGACTGGTAATTAATATAAAAGATAATTAATTTGGTTAATATTAATTATATTATAAGCTAGTGATTTCATCCCTATTGAGCCGATAGAAACTTCTATTGACAGGTTCAGGTTAGTATAAGTAAAGGTAAATTCCCCATTGAGGAATCATATCTTTCAAGTGAGTTAGGAAATTTCAGCAAGTACACTTTTTGGGAAAATTGTGCACCTCTCTTGGGTGATAGTCTTCTAGGGTTTGAGCACCCTCTTGTGTGCTAGGTTTTATCTTGGTGATGAAGGTATTTCTCTTGAGGAATATAGAAAAGGATTTGGTTGGGTTTTCTTCCCTTGTTGAGAAGGGTTTCCCAGGATACTTCTTGTGTTCTTGTGCATGGTGCTTCTTCTTGTGATCTTAGTTGCTGCAACATTTATGGTTATTGTTAAATGCTAAAATTGGAATGAAATTCATGCTTAAACTTTACTATTGAACAATAAACATGGTATCAGAGTATAGGTCTTGAAAGAACCCATTGCATAAGCATCCACCAAGTCTTCTGTCACTTTTTTGCAGAACCGTACGACCCTTCTAGCGTTTCTAGAAAATTTTGTACGACCTTCTTTTCAATGGTGTTATAGAGATTAATACTTGGGAACTGGGGATAATTTTCCCATAGAATATTAAAGCCTCCTCTTGTACATCTCCAGAAGCTCTCAAAGTGAAATTCAGAGAAATTTTTATTTTTGGCCCCAAAGTTTCTAGGGTGTTGAAATTTCCTATAGAATATTAATTCTAGATTTTTGAAGAAACGTTTCTCCTGAATCAACAAACATCTTTGTGACACTATCAAGTTGATTTTTGGTAGTCATAATTAAAACATAATCCAAGGTTA
>JASDQU010306838.1:177343-187843 GCA_032191745.1 Picea mariana | reverse complement strand
TTGGCCCCAAAGTTTCTAGGGTGTTGAAATTTCCTATAGAATATTAATTCTAGATTTTTGAAGAAACGTTTCTCCTGAATCAACAAACATCTTTGTGACACTATCAAGTTGATTTTTGGTAGTCATAATTAAAACATAATCCAAGGTTAATAATTCAACCTAATCATTATATTTTCAAAATCTAGTTGGCGAGAGTTTGAAGAAACGAATCAAATGAAGAACATCGCCTTAGTAGAAGATAGGATTGATGGAGCAAGCAACATCAACTCCTAGAAATAAAGTCTTCAAGTCACCCTTGAATAATATGACCTCTTGAATGTGGTAACTAAAACCTTACCATCCACAACTACAGATATAGAGAAGAAGATAAGAAATGAAGAATATGTCAAAGCAAGGAAATTAATCATCTACTCAGTAAGAGATCACCTCTTACCAAGGATATCCAATCTAAAGACAACGTATGATATGTATGAATCTTTCAAAGAAATGTTTTAAAGTTAAAACACCCTCAAAACTCTTACCTTGAAGAGACAACTTCAAAGTACCGAGATGACGAAAGGTGACATAGTTTCCATCTTCTTTATGAAGTTATCAGAGATTAAAGAACAACTAGAGACCATCAGAGAAATCATGTCTAATAGAGAACTTGTCTTAACCACTCTCAACATCCTTACAAAATCATGGGAGCCTTTCCTTCAGATTATCAATGGAAGAGAAGCTCTACCAACCTTTGACCGTCTATGGACAGATTGTACTCAAGAAGAACTTAGACTTAGAAATAGAGAAGTGGAATATTCCTCAGAAGAAAATCATGCTCTTGAACTTCATACAAAGAAAGGAGGAAAATTCAAAAGATATTTCAGACAAACATTTAAAAGTGAGAAGTGTTCATCAAATCCAGGTTATAAAAGAAGAGTTGTTTCAGTAATTCAGTGCTTCAGATGTTACAATTATGGACACTATGAAAGAAACTATCCAACCGGGAAGAAGGGAAGACAATATGATTCCACCACTAACATTGATCTAGACCCCCCTGAAAAGAATGAAAAGAAGAGAGAGGAGAAGTACTTCCTCTAAAAATAAAGCATGACTATAATCCAGGTAAATCAATTGATTTCAAATTTTATAGTTGATTGCATTTTTGAATAAATCCTTAGTATGGGAGCCCTCATAGACTTGGACCATTATCCTTGGTATGGGAGTACAAACCATATATAATTGATTATTATGAAACAACAAGCAGAGACGTTGTCCTTAAAAGAAGAGATACCCATTCAACAAACCTAAAGAATCTCATATGGAGATTGACAACAAGATAATACCTTCTCCCTCTTTAGCATCTCAGAGGGAGATAATCACTATTCAAGTTGATACAGTTGCTCCAGTTGATATGTTCAAGAATAATGTAGTAGGGCATAAAAGGCCTACCTAGACTCACTCTGCAAGAGGCAGAGAAACATACAAGCCTCTCAAGGCACATCCCGATAAAGTAAAATACATTTTCAAGATATCCTTCAGTCATGAGCCACCTTATTGATGCTGAGACTCCTTGTCTTAGAAAAGAAACAAGAGAACATGTATGGCAAGATTCCAAAACAAAAGAATACCAATATATCTTAAAGAAGGATGCATAAGATATTATTAAGGGATCATAAGGGAATTTTGTGGTAACTTCCAAGTGGATCTATAAGATCAAACATGTAGATGATGGAAGTGTCTAGAAATACAAAATGAGATCTATAGCCAGAGGTTTCTCACAAACAGAGGGAGTTGTCTATGATCTGACACTTGATCTAGTAAACTCAATACACTTCCATCTGTACTACCATCCATGATTTGGAAAATATATCTGATAAAAAAATTCTTGATGAGTTTATAGTTCAACAAGAGTGTTATTGATCCAAACCTATATCATTATAGTGTTGATGACGAGAGCCTGATTTTGGCAACTTATTCAGAAATCCTTGTTGTTGGATACATGTAATCCTTGACTTTTGAATTCAAGATGAAGAATCTGAGTATGATGCACTACTTCTTGGAACAAGAAGTATGACAAATGAACGATGAGATTTTCCTGAGTTAAGGAAAAAATAAAGTGAAGATATTAAAGAAGTTCAAGTATGACAGAATGAAAAATCCACCGTGATAAATTTAAAAGGAGAATATTGATGATGATTCAGACGAGACTGATCCAAAACTGATTGGATCACTGATGTATCTGGTCAACACCAGAATTGATTCATTCCATGCAGTGAATGTGCTTAGTCATTTCATGCGTCAACTGAGATAGACTCACTAGACAACAACAAAACATAAGGCATAGTTGGATAGGGCCTGAGATATGTCTCCAGAGTGAACTTGAGTTTGTAGGATATGTCGATTCAAATTGAGAAAAAAGTATAGTGGACCAGAAGAACACATCTATTGATATTCTACCATGAAGTTGGCCATGGTTTCCTAATACATCAGGAAACAATCTTTGTGGCCTTGAATACCATAGAAGCAGAGTATTTACCATTGAGTGTGCGAAGTAGTATGGTTTCACAAGATTTTGACATACTTACTTGATCATGAGATGGATCCTATGATGATAACTAAGAGCCGTGTATAAATCTCCTTGAGAACCCAATGTTTCTTGATGGATTGAAACACGATGAGATGAAATATTCTTATATCAGAGTTATGATGCAGAGGAAAATCATACACATGAAGTACCTTCCTACACATGAGAAGATTGCAGACATCTTCACCAAACTAACTTGGTGAAGAATGCCTCCCTAGTTGAGACAGAGTATTCATGACTCCAACCAAGAAAAAATTCAGAGTACATCCATGTGAGACTTGGAATGATGAATAATGCCTCCCTAGCTAAGAGGGAGTGTTGATGATTGCATCTATGTGAGACATTCTCCAGATTACAAACCTGTGAGATGTGGATCATTGCAGCCATGTGAGATATTCTCCAGCTTACAAACCTAAGAGAAAGCCCCTAAAGAGGGTGTGTGGTTCATATCCGAGACAGAGCTGGAACATAGAGATGACCTCCTCCATTCATAGAGCTTATAAGAAATCCAGATGATTATCTTGTGGGAAAGGCGATTAACTGAGTTAGATGTGCCTGTGGCTGAGCACAAGGTGAACGTGTGAAATCCCAAAGTGTTGGGTGCATCGTCATGATAACATAAATGAAGATGATGTATTAGCCTCCTCTGAGCAGCAGAGTTGACGAGAAACTCCAAATGACTCTCTTGTGTGATGCAGTGGGAAAGAAGATCTGTTGAGTGGACATGCCTGTGGACGAGCATAGCTGAACGTGTGAAGAACTGGTTCTTCTGTGTAATGCACTGAGCTAGAGATATGGAAATCCCTATAGATTTTCCCCTAGTGGATAAGAACTAGTGGGTGTATCATATACCTTGTTATATTGTTCAAGAGTCAGACCCGCCTGTAACCCTAATTGTAATGTAAAGGGTATAGGTCGGCCCCACCTTAATGTGACTGGTAATTAATATAAAAGATAATTAATCTGGTTAATATTAATTATATTATAAGCTAGTGAGGTCAGCCCTGTGGAGCCAATAGACACTTTTCTTGACATGTTCAGGTTAGTATAATTAAAGGTAAATTCCCCATTAAGGAATCATATCTTTCAAGTGAGTTTGGAAATTTCAGCAAGTAGAATTTTTTGGGAAGAGTGCACACCTCTCTTAGGCACTAGTCTTCTAGGGTTTGAACACCCTCTTGTGTGCTAGGTTTTATCTTGGTAGTGAAGGTATTTCTCTTGAGGAATATAGAAAATGATTTGGCTAGGTTTTCTTCCCTTATTGAGAAGGTTTTCCCAGGATACTTCTTGTGTTCTTGTGCATGGTACTTCTTCTTGTGATCTTGGTTGCTGAAACATTTATGGTTATGATTAAATGCTAAAATTGGAATGAAATTCATGCTTAACCTTGACTATTGAAAAATCAACAAACCTTAGCTTAATATTCTTCACTCTCTAAGCCTTTACAAATGCTCTATGGAACACCTCTTTCCTAGAACTGGTAACCACTTCATCACCGCATACGCCTCCCTCTCGATATCATTTTAGGTTTCTTTATTTTTAACAAGAAAGAATATATTTATATTATATAAAAGAGGTTGTGGACATAGCCAAAATCAATCAGAGTAGAAAAATTGACATGATACAAGTTGTTTCATTCTTGCAAAACATTTATAGTCTTGCAAAATATTAGAGTGATTGCTTGTTCTTCTGCTAACACATTGCTAACACATAGAGACTACTATTTTGTTCTATCCTATCGACTAGAGACAAAACATTATTGAGAAGGTTCCCAAGTCTACACTTATTTACTATATTATCAAACATATACATAAAATCCAAACTGGAAACAGAGTAATGCGTTGCCTGAGTATGGTCAGAACCCAAAGTTCCTGTGTGCAAAGGGGATTTGTTGTTGTTGATTGATCTCATTACTCTGCTCCTCCTTGTAAATATGAGGTTGTATGTGTGCCAAAATAGTTTACAATCTATCATTGTGAGCTTCCAAGTTCGCCACCTTCCTCTTCAATTCTTCGATTTCCAAATTCCTGCTTCTATTTACAATGGTCTACAAGTACCACTCCATCACCCGAAATTATTCCTCTTGTGCCCCCATTCTGTTGGGTCTGTAAACCCAGAGAGAAGCATATCTACAGCAGAGAACCAACATAAATACACAACAAAATAGCAATCACACAAGACACAATATTTACGTGGTAAAACCCTCAAGGTGAGGGAAACATCCACGAGACAATGGCAGAATCAATCTATTAGTAGAAATAACCTAGAGATTACAACACCCATAGGAAATCGACAGCCTGGGAGAGGGCTAGTAGCCCATGCAACTCAAATGCCTCTAAGTCATTCATATTTATACAATGTCTTCTTCAGTTATACAAAACTGAAAAAATTAAATGTTACCCCTATCTTAGCTGAGTGGTTTCAACAAGAGGCAATAAATCTTCCTCAAAACTTGGTTAGCCAAAAATGCCTTATCCAAAATAATTGTCACATTCGTAACAATCTCCATCTTGACAACAATTTACCTGATGCCATGCCTTTTTCCATTCATCACCTTCTTGCAAGCTAAAGATAGGTGATACAAGTGCTTTCAAAACTGAAGCACCCATTTCACTACTCCACCTCGATTTGTCATGTGACTACTGACAACACCCTGCATGTGAAATATCTTATCTTCTCATCGCAAACTTATACATTATTCTAGCATACTATACAAAAAACATGCCCTCCTTCTTCCTTATAACCAGGACACCGTCTTGAAGAATGATTACAATGAAAGCTAAAGAGACATTTACCAATCTCACAAGGCTCATATTGAATCTCATCGATATCCTTCATTTATCATTTTCCTCGTCTCTATGTATCTCTATGCCTAATATTTGTTTTGCAACTTGAAGATCCTTCATTACAAACATCCTGTCCAACTGATCCAACCCGTTGATATTAACCATGGTTGTGCTTGCTACAAGCATATCATCAACACTATAAACACCAAGATAGTGGATACCATAGTTATTCCCACTTCTTGTAAATCTCAACTCACCATGAAGGAATCAACATCTTGTAAAATTGTCTGGTCTAGATCCAGGCCATACAATAATTACTTGAACTTTGCAAACAACTCTCCTATTGTGATCCTCAGGACCTCCAGTACTCCACCTCAAACTCTGTATCCGAGACCTTGGCCAAAAGAAGAAGAAGCCATCCAAGTGAGCTTGACGCAATCTCAACTCCAGGAAACTTTCAATGGAGTGCTATCTCAACTTTAACATGAACATCCTCTTGACCAAAATCCGGCCAAAGCGGCCAAATAAAAATTCACAGCTCACCTCTAGACCCATTTATAATAGAGTTACAACTAGCCTTTAAGAAAGCTTGATTACATATAATTACATGGACATAAAACCACAAAAAATTAACATGATCCGTAATCCACCCCCTACCACAGTCTACGTCTATACTTAACAACACGCATGCCTAACAAGTTCTTACAGCCATATGCGCAACTACATGAAAAATCAAAATTTTTTACAACTTCATTAAAATAAATGTTCACATGACAACTACCATTACAGATACTGCCATTTACCAGCACTTCTCTCGTCCTTGGCTGCGCCTTTCTATTTCTTGTCTGCAACCACCACTACCAGCAGCACTGCTGCCATCGCTGGAGCCATATCCAGCTAGCGTTTCCATAGGATTGCAGAATCCGTTAACTGGAAACCGATATCCATATAAAAGTATGACATCCAACTTATGCAAGCCACGAGGCGAGGGATTCTGCGCCACCACTTTGCCCATGCCGTCGACTGATAATGTCGCATTATCACCATGGGGATATCATCCTGACGCCCACATATAGCCTCCTGCAAGGCGCTCCACCTCGACTTTACGTTCTCCACATGGGCGTGTGTCCGTCAACAAATCCACCCCTTTGTATTTCGCAATAGCCCCCCCCACAGATCTATCTCTTGAAGACTTTCTTGTACGACCTCCATGGCGACTTCAACACAGCCTCCATATAGACCACTCACTGGATTGAGCCTCATCCTTCTGTCCAGTGGCCCACCTAGAGCTCCTTCATGCACACGCCTCACGCCTCCCATCTCCGCGGCCTCCAATTTTAATTCATGCAGTCGACAGTCTGCAAGATTGATGGTTCCTTCCTCACTTTTGTTGGTATCTTCAATTCTGTGGACTGCAACCCATAGAAAAATCTCGAGCATGCTTCAATTTCATGCTAGGATCTCTCCACCAGAATACAGATCTGGCTCTCTTGTCTAAGAAATTGAAACCGATGTCACAGGAAAGTCCACTACATGTGATCAAAGTCTGCTTTCGCCAGGGCCTCTTGGCTTCCTTCTTCGCCTTCAGGAAGATCAGATCTGACCAAATCTACTCTACAAAAACCATCTATGGACTTAGCGTGTGATAGGTGAACCATCCCCCTGCATCCTTAAGTCTTTGTAGCTTGGATTCAAGCGACCCAATCGAATCATTCTTGAGGGGAATCTCTTCTGTCTTCAAATGGGAAATCTTACGTGCCCTCAAAATACTTCCAGCAGAACACTATTCCTGTCAAATATCTAATAACTATTGTTTGAATCCCCAAATATCTGTAGATGTTCTATTCCGAGTTCTTTTGCAAGTTGAAAACCTTTCCGTGAGGTTAATTCCTCTGCCTGATTGTTCTTTCCCAAGCCCCAATTTTAACTTATTTCTAGATATTCTCCTGGTGAATAGATCGCCCCCCGCCCGTGTCACCCTTAGGATTTCTTTAGAAGCACCGTCAAAAAAAGACTTGCTATTGTTCATTTTTTCCACCACTCATAGAATTCTTTCTCTTTGAGTCTTATTTTCCAGGATGGCTCAAGATTTTCCTGTGTTATGCTTCTTATGCAGGGTGGAATATTTATATCTCCTATCCATATGGATTCTTCAATGCTCAGGTATAAGTCTTTTAATCATTGCATCCTTGGTGCATTCATCTTGAAATAAGGAGTCAGTAAAAGAGTTTCATACTTGGTTGTTTATCATGAAGACATTTCAAACTAATAGGATCATGTAGTCTCAGGATGGAGACATTATGCTATAGAAATGAATGACTAATAGGAAATTGAATTACAACCATCTACATAGACATTAACTATTAATCTCAAGGGTATTAGGAAAATGGTGAACACAATTTCATGAACTCAAGGATATTAGGAAAATGGTCAACATAATTTCATGACAACCACTACAAATATTCTTTTTCTACACCCACATATCATTAAAATAAGAGTACACTTGCTAAGAATCCAAGAAGATATTCCTAGGTGAAGGTGGAACTCAAGTGGGCCATTCTTCTATCTTCCCACTTTTTTCAAGCTAATTTGGATTGATCATATAATCATGATATTTTGGTTATGCAATTTCTTATCATATGGTCAGTGCTTACATGGACATGAAATGGGCCATTCTTCTATCTTCCCACTTTTTTAAAGCTAATTTGGATTGATCATATAATCATGCTATTTTGGTTATGCAATTCCTTATCATATGGTTAGTGCTTACATGGACATGAAATGTATGAAATTTTTTCTTTAGTGGTCCTCCTAAAATAGACATAGAAGAACATATAGTTTTGATCATATGGTCAGTGCTTACATGGCATGAAATGTATAAAATATTTTATTTAGTGGTCCTCCTAAAATATATATAAAAGAAAATATAGTTTTGATTGGCATTGTTGAGAGGTTTTGAGGAAATAAATTCTATATGTATGGAGTTCATAGTTTCTATAAAATTATCTAGAAATATGCAAACATGTAATGTTATTTTAGCATAAGAAATGAAATTAGATGATATTTTAAATGATGGATGGTTGAATTTTATGAGGATGGTGTCGATAAAGGAAACCCAAGACTTGTAGGATATGCCAACATGGTAAGATACCATATATGGGATCCATGATGATGATGATAATGCCCACAGGGTGAAGGGTAGTCATTGATGGAGTGTACTATTATATCCCTCCCTTATGTTAAGACACTAGTTTAAACCCCTGGCTTAACTTTTGTGTCATGTAAGGGGTATCATCAACACACTTGGAGGTTATAGTGGTAGCAGTTGGACTTGAACCCATGTTACGCGATTACAAGCCTAGCTAGTTGTTGATTTCGCCAATCACAAAAATAGATGATGATGATGACATACCCATTGAGACCACGATTTTTCTATTAGAATTTAATAAATAAAAATTAATTATTATGTTTCTTGTAAGATCATATAGATTGTAAATAAAATTAACAAGATCTTTATCTTTATCTTTATCTTTATCTTTATCTTGATCTTTATCTTTATGTTTCTTGGATTTGATCTTTATGTATGTTGTTCACTCCAAGACAAAATAATTTTCATTTTCTACCTTGTTATAGTTGAAAGTTTTACAAAATCTTTCTTCAAATTTCTTTTTAGGCCTTTTCGATCACCCAATTTCACTTTCAAGCTCATGTAAGTTTTTTTCTTATTTTGTCAATATTTATTTTCTTCTTGAAGTAGGCAATAGTAGAGAGACAGTTTTGATCCTCTAACTTAGAGTTGGTGGCCTCTTTGTAGTAAACTACATTTTTATTGTTCTCAATCCCATTGCAACATCATAGATTTTAATTGAATTTGGTTGCTAAAATGCCAGTAATGTTGTTAATATTTTTAAGATCATCCTCTTCTACTACCCCCAAAATCCAAACCAAAGAAGTAAAATCTCCAGTCTAGCCTCTATTTCGCCTTGAGTGATTTTTACTAGTATTTGAAGATGTGGTAGGAAGCCTATCTTTTTTCATAATAGTTAACTTATACTTGTATAATAAGTAGCATATCCTTACTCTACATAAGTGGGTAGGTTGTATTTCTTTTAATTCTAAGATTGTGTATTAAAATTTTTTGATTGATTTTCTTGATTTTCCTCCAATTCTCCCTAGAAATACTACAAACACATATTTTGCAACCTTACAAAATCACTAGGTTAACAATCATGTCAAAAAAATTATTTATTTTCTCCCCCAACCATAACTTAGCTTCTCTAATATCATTTCTTAAGACCATATAAACCCTTTCAAGTTCTACTAATCCTCCTTTTATCAGTATAGCTCTAGTAGCTTATGATGGATGCCAATTCCATGATATTAATACGAAGGTACTTCTTGTACTTGTGGTTGTCATAAAAAACTTCGGTTAGGTAACATTTCTATACTTAATGATCATTATCTGTTATGAGCCAAGGGGGGCATATATATGGATAAATGTATATGATATGACCCCAAGGGGGGGCATATATGGGCCTAAATGTGCATGTAATGTGTAAATACATATGTAATAGGATCAGCCTAGTGATCAAGGGGCCTCATTTGCAAGTGTGAATAACTATTTATAAGAGATCATGTATTCATTATTAACTTGTGAATTGTGAAGTATGAAAGGTATTTGGTTATTTTGAATGGGTTCCCCTATTCTTTAAGGAGTTATTGTGTAACTTATCTATAAATTACAGAAGTAGACACCATGTACTTCTCATAAATTATAGAAGTACACACCATGTAAAAAATGTCAACGTGGAGCACAACTCCAATATAGATAAGTTACACAATAACTCCTTAAAGAATAGGGGAACCCCCTCCAAGTAACGAAATACTTTTCATACTTCAAAATTCACATGTCAATAATGAATACATGATCTATTATATATAGCTATTCACACTTGCACATGAGGCCCCTTTATCACTAGGTCAAAACTATTACATATGTATTTACACATTACATGTACATTTAGGCCAATATATGCCCCCCCTTGGGATCCTATCATACACATTTATCCATATATATTACCCCCTTAGGTCATAACATTATCTTTGTTGTATCAACATTCATTTTCATCTGAAGGTTAATGCAAAAATAAA
>JASDQU010306838.1:146533-168369 GCA_032191745.1 Picea mariana | reverse complement strand
GAGACAATCTAGAGACCCAACTTTCTATACTCGGACCTCGTCGGGGACATGCACTGAAAAATGATCAAGAGCAGCCTGCTCTGATACCACTGATCCGGATTATTTTCGGCACGAAATGAGAGCGGAGATATAATAAAGAAATGCACAGAGATATTGCATATATCCAGTAATATAACAAAAATATATCAGATATGCAACCATAAACACAGATATACAGTAATACATGATTTCTATTAATCAAAGAAATGTAAGACTGTAAAAATACAGAGTGAAAGACTCGTTAGAATGGTGGCAGCTTATCTCTGAGAAGAGATGTGACGGCTACTCGTATTCGCAAGAATATGATTAAAATGAGGCTCTGAAGGCCTTTTTACAATAAAAGGGAATGCCAAAAGTCCTAGACATCCAAAAACCTAACCCTAGGAGATGAAGCGCCAAAAGTCATGTGGGCCCCGTTTGGGTAAGTGAGTACATCAACTTTCCGGGGTCGTAACTTTTGCATACGATCTCCATTTTAGGCGTGTGATAGCTCGTTGGAAAGGTATCGTCGAGGAGATTAATTTTGGGGGATCAATCATGCCTTCGGCTATCATTGAAAACCTTGATCTTGAAAATCCTTCATTTGGACCCTCAAAATGGCCCCGAAAGTTAAAACCTGCTAAAAATAGTAAATTGCCAAAATTGCCAGAAAATTGTTTTGAGCCATTTGAAAAAGCTGGGTGGCCACCGATATCCACCTGGATCACCGACATGGAAAAAAAGTTTCATTGAAACTCTCTTTCATTTTGAGAAAGTCCTTCTGATGCCATATTCTCACTTCGAGATGTCCTCTTTCTTGATCCAATCTCAGTATCTCCTTCTACAATATCCCATTCACCACAAATTATCTTTTCCCTGGTAATCATGCAAACTCAAACAACCAACTGTCAACCTTATTTGATACCACTTGATCCGAAATTTATCATTTAAAGACTTTTGTTAAGTTTATGCATGAGTTATTTTATCGTTTAGGATTTATAGAGAATAAGAAGATGTTGATAGAAGAATTATTCACCCATCATGAAGAATTCTGAATAGTAAACCATAACGCCAAAGATTGATAATGGAGTTCAACACAAATTTTCCTACATCTCCGAACATTTTTATTTAGTGGGAGGCTTCTTAATAATATTTAATGCTTAAAAAAAATACCAAGAAAGGATAGCATAACAACTCCTGAAACCACCTTTCAGATATGCAAATTTTGGACAGAAACACACATCACCAATGGCTGCAATAGGTAATTTCGAGACTTTTGAGTATGAACTCGGTTGTTCTTGTCTTGACATCTTGGGCTCTGGAGGCACTTTTATCTTCGACTATTCAGATGCAAAACAGAAGCTATATTCGGAATCCCCTCGAAATTCTCCAAATTTTGAGTATAAAGTCGACCAAATTTTGAATAGGCCCTCGGGACCTTCCCTCAACAAAAATCTCAACGATGCGCCCTATCAGATCCATACAGTTTGTATAATCTCAAACCGTGTGCCAAAAAAACTCCCTTTTCTCAATTTTCATGCCTGGCTAAATAAGATAGAGTCCACCAAATTTAGAGACAATTATCCAAACTTAGCGGGATTGCACTAGATTTGGAGGAAATCACCAAACCACTTTGACCTTCGAGAAGGTGCCACATGGTGCGTCCTCAATGGGCCATGTGTCACCTCATCATTGGCTTGAGCCATGTCAACATTCCATGTCAACTTTCCCAGTCAGCTACCACATCATCATTCGTACAGTTCCATGTCATCATCTGTATAGTGCTAGGTCACCATCTATACCACCATGTGTCACCTCCGTACAGTGCCACTTGTCACCTCCGTACGGTGCCACATGTCACTTTTTTACTCATCCAAATCACCCCTGAAAATGCCAAAAATGACTAACACGCGGCATGTCTCGGTGCTTCCATGTGTCATGCTTCCATCATCATGACATGCTATTGATGTCATCATGATGTACTATTGACGTCATCTGCCACGTCAGTTGTATTGCCTTTGACTAGTTGACTTTGATATTTGACTTTTTGCATGTTTAGGAGAAATTTCAGAACGTGATAAATTTTACATATGGTTTCCATTTTCGAAAACAAATATATTGCCAGAATCAACACGATGAGCCCTACACAATGGTGTTGGTTTCGTCTAATTATGGGAACTTTGATTTTTATACATCCAGTTGGATCATGGGTAGATTCGATAATGGAGTAGACAAAGAGAAAAGGGAAGAAGTGATTGATTGGCCAAAAAATATGTTTGGGTGTGCCCAAGGGAACCTTGGGTGCATGACAGTGATGTGTGGCAGCAATGGGGAACACACCTTACTTTCCTTAGAAAGATTGATGGAGACTTGGGTTTCGTTTGAGAAAGGAATCATCTTCCTTCGACAACATGGGCACAATAGAAAGGTTCGACGACCCAACAACACAACCATGAGGATTCATGACAATCATCATGAGAGAGAACAAGGAAAGGGGTGTGTACCCAAGTATGGGGCTCGTTGGTCCGAGAGACATGATGGTTTATGGGTTTGGGGGCTTGGGTGGGTGCAATGGGTCCATGAAGGGACACAATGAGTCATTTGAGAGTGGGTTTGTGAAGGGGCATGACACACCCAAAAGACATGACGTTTCACACAAGTGACCCTTGGATTTTCTATAAGAGTAATGACGTGCAACCAAAGGAAGGTATATAATATTTTCCAACGATTTGGGGAGAAACATTCTGAGGAAAGTCTAAGGAAACGAACTGAGGTAGAACTTCCAAGATGGAAGACTGGTAGTCAAGAGTGGGATTCTCTGGAAGGATTTGTAGAAGTCCCAAAATGCAATTCTATCGGAGGCATGTCCGAGGTAGAACCAAAATATGAGTTAGCTTGGTGAAATTATGTGGTAATGAAGGGAAAACATGTCTACGGTTGTGGGCACATCTGAGGTGCACCACAAGAGTTTATGGAGATGGTTGCAACCTAAATTCTTGGTGTGACGAATATGTGTATGAGTGTCTTCGTGAGGTGAGGTGAGTTGTTTGACTCTACTGAAGTTGTAAGTCAATTTGGTAATGCTCATATTGTAAATGTTTCACAACATAAAAGACTTAGCTAGGTGTTAGGCACAGTTCATGTTGATCGCACTATTTATGTGTATTTATTTGTTTGTTTCACAATTGTTCTCTTAGTTTCTTATGTTCAAGGATGTATGATTATATATGCCTAAGTGCTAAACTATTAACAAATGTCTAATTATGCAAGAGTTTCACTAGGGTAGGAGTGTGACTCGTTGATATCCTAGAATGGAGTTATGGGTATGCTACAGGTGAAGAGGCATAGTCCAGATGGATTTTTCTTGGTGATCTAAGGATCCAAGTAAGAACCATCGTGGTGTCGCATGCCCTAAAGAGGTGAATTATCACAATATCTGAACATGTGTCATATGGGGTCATGAAATGTTGTATCAGAGCAAACTTTGAGAAACAGTTTGGTTCTCTTCACCACTACTTCATTCAAAATAGTGGTGGTGGAGGGGCACGCTTGTTTGGTGAAATAGTTAGGGAACAAGCTGGTAAGGGTTCGATGAATTGACCCATCATAGAAATAAACTAAGTGTAGAGTTGGTGGTTTTTAATGGAAGTGAAGCGTTGAGTTGTGGATGAATTTGTGACTTGTGTGATATATATGTGCACCCATTTAGTAGGGCACACATAGAGTTTCATGGGTGAATCAATCACTCCTAGAAGGAAAATGAACACATGGATATCAAAAATAATTTCATAGACTAGAACATAGGGTTGAACACAGAGGCATTTGGGTGAATACCTCGTTGAACATTTCGACAAGTTGGGTTGTTATGTCATAGGTGGTTTGATCCCAATGTTATGTGCATACAAAAACTAGGAGTGATGTTTGTGAGGGTGAATTGAGCACTTGGATTTGTATATGACCACATGAATCATTGTGGACTTGGGATAGTGCAAAGGATTTTCACAAAACTCTTGATAATACCAACTTATGACGTTCAAGTAGAAAAATAGACTGTGCAAGTAATGAAGCTTTGAAGGTTAAGAGATACAATGTAACTAAACTATTTGAGAAACTCCAAGAGGCTTTGGAGAGGATGGACAAATTTGACTCAAAGATAGAGTCCAATATCAACAGGTTGAATTCCTTGATGAGGATGACTAAGGCTTCATTGATAGTTGCATTGGGATAATTCAGAGAGGAGAGAATCCAAAATGAAATAAGCTTAAGAACAAAGAATTAGCTCAAATCACTTGTGAGGAAAGGTAGGATGATTAAGTGTTACCTCTGTTTGAAAAATAATTTTATGGGGAACTATCCAATGCAAGGAAGGTTGGCTCCATTGGTTTAAGAGGAGGCTCGACTCACACCAACATTGGAGGGTTCAAAACCCTTGGAAGAGAGAGTTTAAGTGCAGAAACCGATGGAAGAGATTAACAAAGTCATGGAGACATTGGTGGAATGCATGAAACATTTCAAGACAAGAGGTAAAGGACAATTTTTGCAGATCGAAGAAGTTGAAGGACTCTACTTTTTGGACTCAACAATAAGTGGTTTGAATATGAAAACCTTGGTTGATATCAAGGAAACCCACAATTTTGTGAGTGAATGAGTTGAGAATTTGGTTCATCTCAAACATGAGAGTTGTATTGGAACCTGTAAAGTGTTGAAGTCAGTGGTGATTCTAGTGAAAGGGATTGTTCATTCAACACCATTGAGAGTTGGAGAGTGGTTTGCCAACATGGAAATATTGTCAGCTCCATTGGAATGTCATGTGAGTATATTGGGCTTGGAATTCCTCATACTTTCCAAAGAATCTACACTCATTCACAAAAGTTTCTTAGTATTATTGTACGAGGCTAAAACACCAAACGCACCCTTAACGATGAAAAAGGAAGCTCGGTAGAATGCACATGATTTATGCCATAAGGTTTGTAGAAGGGGTCAATGGGAGCAATGCCAAGCCTTGCAATGTTATGTAGTAGCAAGATGTCATCCACACCACAACATATCTAAGTAGTCTGAGGAAAGAATAGAAACATTTGATGGTGATGAATACTTTGATGAACAAAACCATGGAGAAGCTTGGTCCATTGAGTAACCTGCAGAACCATGGATGCAAGTGTAAGAGACATTTGGAATCTTCACTTTCCATGGTGTAGGGGGGACATTATCAATTGAATATTCATCAACAATAGGTAATGGACGATGTGGAGGATTAGGTAGAATACTTACCCACCATAGAAACTCCAAGGGTTAATCCAAGATAGTGCATGGAGGCACTTACTCAACCATATTTGGAAACATATGTAGAAGAGGTAGGAGTTGAAGACCGACACCTAGCAACGATTGTAAAATTTTGTAGGAAGGCCATGGGGATATACACCTTCTAACTTAATGCATAATTACTTGAGGAGTTGGGATGCTGACCGAAGAAAGTTTGATTGGTCATGCAATACTTGCGCATGGAGAAAAATCCAACCATGATTTATGCCAATAGACTTGATGCCAACTATTGGGTACATTATGATTTCTAAATGAAGAATACAAAGACGTGTCGTCGAGATAAAGAAACATGAATGTTGATTATTAGTGGAGGTGTCATCAAAAGACTCAAGCAAGGAAGTTTTGAAACGAAAAATGAGTTGTGAAGGTGCATTGCAGAATTGGGATGAGGGGTAGGACCTTGTCCAAAACCAAAGGGGCTTGGCTAAGTGAAATAAATGGGTTGGGATTATTGTGGGTGACTCAAAAATACCAAGAAGAGTTGGACATGATGTGGAGACATGCATTCTCTAGTGACGAATGAGAGAATTGGAATGATCATCGAACCAGTTCAACACTTAAGAGGATCCAATGTACATGAAACAAAAAATATAGAATTTAAGTATTGAATCCATCATAGTTCAAGATCATCCAACACTTGGGAATGATATTCATAGCTTCCTAAGGAGACATTATCTTGAAGAAAACAATTGAAGAGACAATATCCATTGAGTGGTGATGTGATTTAGATATGAGGAAGAGATGCAATGGATATTGACATATGTTGTTGGGGACTACAACAACTTGGAGTTGGGGAGTGTGTAGGGTATCCCATGACACCCATCGAGTGTGTGCACTCATTTGGTAGATTCAATGATGGAACAAAATAAGATCACAAGGAATAAGCGATCGAATGGGCCAAAAAATACGTTTGGGTGTGAGTAGGGGTAACTTGGGTGCATGATGGTGATGTGCGACACAAAGGGGGAACAACTTGTTTTCCTTATAATGATTGATGGATACTTGGTTTGCATTTGGGAAAGAGTGGGGAAACTTGGGAGCATGTCCAAAGAGTGGAGCCATCTTCCCTTGACAACATGGTCAGACCAGAGTGGTTTGATGAACTCACTTGCACATCCACAAGGAGTTATGACTATCGATATGAGAGAGAACATTGAAATGGGTGCTCTCCCAAGGAAGGGTTGTTCTGGTCCAAGAGACATTATTGTTGATGGGTGCACAGGATTGGATAGGAAGACTGGGTCCACCGAGTGGCATAAAAATTCATTTAAGTGTGGGTTCATGAAGGGGCACGACACACCAGAAAGATGTGACCTTTCACACAAGTGACCCTTTGAGTTCCTATAAGATCAAGGTAACACAACCAAAGGAAGGCATATAATATTTGGCAAGGATTTGCGGAGAACATGTCTAAGGAAAGTCTAAGGAAATGAGCTAAGGTAGAAATACCAAGATGGAAGAAAAGTAACCAAGAGTGGGATGCTATGGAAGGTTTTGGGGAAGTCCGAAAACAAAGTTTTTTTAAAGGCATGTGTGAGGAAGAACCAAAATATGTGTTAGCTTGGTGAAATTATGGGGTAACAAAGAGACAACATGTCTGTAGTTGTGGGAACATATGAGGTGCACTGCAGGATATTGCGAATATGGTTGTGAATGAAATTCTCTGTGTGACAAATATGCGTATGAGTGTCTCGGTGAGGTGAGGCAAGTCAAGTTATTAACAATTGTCTAAGTATACAAGAGTTTCACTAGGGTAGGAGTGTGACTCATCGATGGCCTAGAACAGAGTACGGGTATACTCTATGTGAAGAGGAGTAGTATGGATGAAGTATTCCTAGTGTACCAAGCAACCAAGTAAGAACTATCGTGGTTCTACATTCCCTTAGGAGGTGAACGATTGAAATATATGAACAAGAATCTTGTGGGGTCATGACAAGTGTTATTAGAGAAACATTTGAGAAATATTTTGGTGCTGTTCACCACTACTACATTCAAAACAATGGTGGGGATGGGCACACTTGTTTGGTGAAACTTTCTTGGCATAGGTCGGTGAGGGTTCGACTGATTGGCCCATCATAGAAAGAACTCTATCATAGAATTAATGGTTTGTGACATAAGTGAAGGGTTGAGTTGCAGATGAATATGTGAATTATGTGCAAACCTGGGTGCAACACTTGAGCAGGCCAAGCATAGAGTTTAATTGATGAATTGAGCACTTGGTAAAGGTGGAAAAACACATGATTTTCACAGAACTTGTCGTAGAAACAAACACAGAGTGGATCACAGAGGTAGTTTGACACAAATTTTGGTGAACGGTTCGACAAGGTGGGCTATTCTGTCATAGGTGGTTTGATCCCAATATTATGTGTATACATAGACCATGAGTGATGTTCCTAAGAGTGAACCAAGCACTTGGATGTGTAGATGACCAAAAGAATCATTTAAAACTTGGGATAGTGCATAGGAGTTGCAAAAAAATCATGAGAATACCAAGTGATGAGGGTGAAGTAGCGAATCAGATGGTGCAAGTGATAAATCTTGGAAGTTCAAGAGAGACAATGCAACTGAACAGTTCAAGAAAATCCAAGAGGATCTGGAGAGGATAAAAATATTTGACGCATATATAGATTCCAAGATCAGTGTTTTGAAGGCCTTGATGATACATGTTGTTCTTGAGTTTGTGTTTTAAGGCTGTAAAACACACCGTCAAGGCATCCAAATATGATAATACTTTTAAGACAAAGAAACAAAGAAAAACTAGAGCAGATTCAGTTTCTCAACTGTCTCTGTCTTGCTTCCCGTTGTTCCTGGATGGTTATGTCACGTTCAACTGCTGCCCACGATCGTTCTAACTCATTCCTATTTGTTGCAGTTTGCAAGATGGTGTTAAATAAGTTTAGTGCAATGCTTGTTTGATCTTGTAGACCAGGTTCTACATTGGGTTGTCTACCGTTAAGAACTATCATGGGTGATAGGGTTTTAAATATTTGTAAAGGGGTTTTTTATATATTGGTTACTTCAGAATTTCAGAAAAGATATTAATGAAACAACTTTAAAATCTAAACAGTAATGTAAAGACACAACTAAGGTCGTTTCCTGGTTTTGTGACAATTTTGAAATTGTAGACAATGAAACACAACAGAGAGAAATACAAGGCTTTTATCTGGAAAGAATCTTATATTTCAATTAACAGTAATGAAAGAAACGCAGGATTTCTAGCAAAGAGAAAATTAAGGAACAGAAGGTTACAGGTCTTCAAATCACTAAAGTAATTTCAGAGGAAAAAATGTAACACATTCAACATCCAAACAAATCTGAAACAATAAACAACAATTGCATATAATTTCAAATTTATTTACTTGCTAGAAACACACATTAAGAAGAAGATTTAACAAATGATGATAGACAGGAGAAGAAACATAGTCACGAAATTGCAGGATTCAGAATCTTGTTGCGATTTATATTTCGATAAACTCCAAAGCTGATAGTACAAAAATTGGCTTTTTCCAAAATTTCTGAAGCCCTGTTTCAGCCTCTTGAAATTATATTTATACATTTCTGTCAAAATTTTCCGTTGGTATCTAACCAAATTCCTAATCTTTTGGTTGCATAAACTAATGTCAACCGTTTACAATTTATTTCAAAATTCTAAAAATAGAAATATTTACAAAGTTTTAACTTTGAGTCGAAGAACTTCCTTTATCTGCTTCAATATCTTGAACATACTTCTCTAAAAAGTTTACCAAGACTTTAGGAGCCTCTCGTACTTCATTTTCTTCAAAAGAGAATAAACTTCTTTGTAGACCTGGCAACTGGGTTGCGATTGTTTTCTTTGTGGACTTAATTTTCTCCAACTTTGAACTGGAAGCTATCATCAACTTCTCGATTTTTGCCATATTGACCATTTTGATATTTGAGATTTTAGCTTTCTTTTCTTCAAGTTTCTCTTTTGTTTTCAGTTGATATCTATTAATGTCGATTTCTCCTAATAATTCTGAAAAGTCACCTGTCCCACAGTGTATTGAATCTTTTTCAATGAAATCAAAGATCTTTTGACAATCTTCATTGACCCCTTTTGTAATTCTTTTATATTCTTCCAATTTAGTTTCCCAAACCTTTATCGTTACGTCTCCTTTCAACTGCTCTGAAATAGATAACTTCTGTGATTTTCCAGCTTCTTCTTTTTGCGAAGAAGTTATTATCTTTTGGAAAGAATTTCTTGCTGCTTTTGCTTCTTTTTCTTTTTGCACTGCCTTGTCCATAGATCTCTTAGATTCTTGAAAATAATTCAGGATGATTTCTAGATTACAAAATACGTTCTGTTGTTCTTCCTCAATATTTGTATATATTTCTGATGCTTTAGTCTTGAACTGATCTATTTCAATCACTTGATTAGTAATTGAAATGATTTTATCTTGCAGAGATTTATTTTCATTACCCAACTTCTGCACTTGTTCTTGGGTAATTTGAATCATCTGTTTTGCTTCAGTTAAATTTTCATTTAACTATTGTATATGTTGTATATCTTTAAGTCTATCCCGTTCTAGGCCTTTTTGTATTCCCCATCCAATCATTTTTTCACTTTCCTTTAACCTGTCCTGTAGCTGTGTAATTTCCTGATCCTTCTGTTCTATCATAGTGATCAAATTTCCTACATAGTACATATTGGCTGATGCTATGGCCCCCATAGTTCCTACTAACTCTGTATCAAATTCACCTTCATTCAGCTTCTTTCCATCAATAATAATTTTATGTTTTTTGACTGTTCTTTCTCCCATAGGATGTAATTCTTGTTTCAACACAACTCTCCGTTTTTTGCTGAAAAAATAATTCGATGAAGGTATTTCATCTCTGCTGATTGGTTCTAAGTCACTTACGTATAAAACTTCTTCGTGAGGAGTTCCAAAAGTAGCCTGCAGTGGGGTTAATGCTGTAATGGGACTCCCAAGTTCCTGTGAATCTGTTCCTCCAACAGTTTCTGGAATATCATCAAGGTTTATTGGATTTGTCTCTGCTCCTTTTCCCTTTTCTGTATGTGTTTCCTTGATCTGTGAACTTTCTGTATTCTGAGGAGGTATCTCAGAACCTTTCAATTTATCTTTATCACTTGTATCATACTGAATAATTGTTTCAAAACTCGGAGGAATGGTTTCTTTCTCTTGTGCTGATGTTGGCATTTCGCCTTGCAAAATCTTTGGCAAACACTGTCTTCTATTTCTTTGAAAGGATGAAAACCCCACTTGTGGATCAGGTGACAAGGTTTGTACTCTACTCTGAACTTCTTCATAAGATTTAGCATTTCTAAAAATATCATCATAAAATGAAACTTCATGTTCATATGCCTTCAAACCACATTGTGTGACATGCCGATTGATTATTTGATATGGATCATGTTTCCTGTGTTCTATATCCACTAATTTCACTTCACTCAATGATTCGGCTTCTGACTTAGAATGACCTATGTTTAATCAAAAAAAATTCCCTAAATAGACCGGAAAACATGGCCATGCCTTCTTCTGTTGAGCTTTCAATTCTAGCCCAATACCACCATTTATCAATTGATGAGCCACTTCTCTGCATATTAGCCTATCTAGTAAAATTTTGGGCAATGCATGAGGCAGAATTGAACAGCCATAAACTCTCACATAGGAAAAATTTTCTTCGATGAACCAGTGAGCAACTGTTTTGAGGTTTTCTATTATGGTGTTGGAAATGCGAGGAGGTTCGCATCGGAAGAAAATTCTGTGTAGAGGAATAATTACATAGTGGCAAATCTCATAAAAATTATTTTTGGCATTCTCTTCCCACAGAGCTGAATGGTACTTATGGATAGGTTCTGTACAAGAGCATTCCAATTCCAGTTCATTAATGGGAAAGGAGTCTTAAAGCAAGTAGCATCCATTATATAGGCTGACATATAAAAGGCCACTGTTTGTCCCTTTGACCTAGCTGTTTTGTAATTCATGACTTCTGAGGTGATATTGTCTGATAAAATTTTATGCCAATTGAAACTTCGTCCCTTTGAAACTTCTTCTAAGAAAGGTGTCCAGTCTGCATTAAAATGAAAAGGATCCTTTCTCCCAAAAAGTCTACACAACATCATTGCTATATACACCATATATTCATTTAGAGAAGCTGCGGCATAAATTCCATGTTCATTAGCCCTAAATTTGTTTTCATCTCTGGATCATCCTCTTATTATGTCAGGGTATGTTTTTCCACCTTCAACAGACTCTTTTTGTTGAAATGCAGCTACAAATTCAGAATTAAAGGTGTGCCTATAAGTGGGTGATAGCTTATACATTACTTGGATATGTTCGGGCCTGAATGAGCCGATAACAACTCCTTTCTCATTCAGGATACTTCTGGTCGGAACATCCACTTTATCTAGTGCCCAGGCAACCATGTCGGTATATGAAACCAATCTTGGGCGTGCAACAACCTTATGAAGACCAGTCTCGGCGATGTCTCGGATATGGTTGTCTGTACCATTGTCTGCATATGAAAGCTCATCCTCCATTTTCTCTGCAATTGCGGCCCATGATTTAACAGAGTGTACTACACCAGCTGCAGTAGTGTCTGAAATGATATCGCCTTCCGGTTGCTCTTCGGTTTTCTTTGAAGCCTTTTTGGGCGCCATAGCTCTATGTTTACCAGCTCTGTGTTCAGTACCTCAGCAACAAGATTTCAAAGAAAACAAATCTGCCAATGGCAGAGCAGCCCCAAAGAAGAGGAAAAAAAAAACTCTGTGTTCACTTGAATACCTGTAACAGAGCAGAATTTAGCTTCGAAATAATGTAAATGTTTCAAAAGTTATTTCGAATATATCATAAAATCCTTGAGATTTGTAACTCTGTTATGAAATAAATGCAAAGATATTACCGAATATATGCATTTAATATTTGTACCTGAGATTTTCCAATATTTTCAAATATAATAGAAATCTAACAAATGGATAAATGCCGTATAAAGATCATTTATTAAAAGTTTAAAACCTTAAACCTTGTTTCCAAGAATAATTAATTAGCGTTAATCTTAATTTTAGTTTGAAAATACTTTCATCGGGGTTTCGAAACTTTCGATGTCAAGAAAATAAGTCATCATAGAACCCCGATCGCCGAAATCGCGATGTATTATTTAGTTAAAATCCCTATTATTATCTTAATTAATCCAGATTAACCTTTTCAGGATTTCATTAATTAGGAAATCAGATATCGGGAAATCGGGGATCGGGAAATCGGGAAATCTGAGGTCATGAAAACTAATGCTCACAAAACCGCGAACTTCGATATCCTGATATGATTGTTTATTCTTAATCATTCTTAACAGTAATTAGATTATTCCCAAACCTCGCTTAATCGGAAATCGGTAAATCGGGGATCGGGAAATCAGAACATTCGATGACAAGTTTTTTTTTCTCAAAAAATCGTGAATCCCGATTTTGCGATGGTATTAACTTAAATTTAAACATCTAATTTAATTAAATGATGTTTTAATTAAGGATTTATATATTGGCAATTCGGGAATCAGGAAATCGGGATTCAATATGCATTGAATATTTGTTCATTCAAAACTCCGAACTCCGATATCCCGATATAAATTAGAATTTCTTAAGTTTTTAAATCAATGTCCGCTTTAAAAGATTATTTTGAATAATATGGGAAAACTTATATTTTTCGTCCAAATTTTTTTAATCATTTTTAAGATCAAAAATCCAAGGTCTATTTCAACATAGGCTCCAACTGGGGACCTCGTCTCCCTACGGGACGAGGAGAACATGCAAACTCAGTGCCTACATTGGGTAATGGGGTCAAAATTTTATCGCTGGTAAATTGTTCAAAAGTAAGAAAAGAGAACACAAACAGTCTTTGAAAACCCTTTTAAAACTTGTCACTTATTGAAATTCAATTATGGTCTTCTTCAAAATTTTCCTTCTCATTCTAAAATTGAGTTAGTATTGAGATGGTTAGAACAATATTTTAGAAGCTCAACAGATTATTAAACAATTTCAGCTTGCATCAATCGAAACAGAATTCATCAATTTAAAACTGGGAAGCTCTATTTGACTTAAGACGGATATCCAGTTTTCGAAAAAATGATAACTAGAATAGATTATAGATAAGTGTGACACCCTTACAGATACCTCAGACATTGCTTCACTGCTAGCAGGCCTGTTCAGTACCCTGGTGAAGTTATCTGTCCCTTTTTACTGAATTTCCTTTCACCACTTCGAATGCTAATTTTATGTTTAGACATTGCTTCACTGCCAGCAGGCCTGTTCAGTACCCCGGTGAAGTTATCTATTTTATATTTTCAGACGAGGGCAATCATTTAAATGAATTTCCTTTCATCGTCTGTATGACTAGATGGGGGCAATCAATTATGAATTTCCTTTCACCATCTATCTTATGTTTATCTTAGGCTTACAAAGCGGGGGCAATCAGTGATATTAAATATATCAGGGTTGGTGATCTGTGTAAAATTTTATAATCAAGGTTTGTCAACTTGTTTTGATTATTCTAGGCCACTTTTTCTCAACCTTCAAAACTTCCTAAGTCTATAGAGAAAAAGGGAAAACCTTTTCAAGGGATCTTCTTTTGAGCAAGCTAAAAAGTTCAGACAAATTGTTAAACAACTTAAGATATACAGATTTAATCTCAAACTTAACCATTTTTAGTCTGAGAGGAAAAAGATGAATATTGACCTATTTGAATTCAATCATTTGATAAATTTCAAATCCAAAACAAAATCTCTTCAACTTTCAAACACATGACTCAATATCCAGACTTTACTTCAGAATACTCTTATATTAATTTGTCGAACTCATATACAAATCATGCCAAAGGTATGTACTTACAGACTTGAGATATAACTGCACAGGAAAGCAGGGCAATTAGTCTTATGTCTTCGAAGATACGAAGACTAGACAGGCTCCTGGCCGACTACTCAGGCAGAAACCATCTCAGAGACACAAAATTATTTTTATTTATATTTTTATGATTTTACAAAAAAATTATTTTTGACATAATAATTTTTTTTATTTTTCAACAATTTGAGAAAGAAACTTGTATGTACACATGTATTTTATTTTATTTTAATATATATATATATATATATACAAAATTTATTATTATTATTATTATTTTTTTATTTTTTTATTTTTTTATTCCATGTAAAGCTTTAATAATCGTGCATTAACAGGAGCATTTAGGATCTTACCATCTAGATTTTCCAGTAGAAAAGAGTTGTTACCTTCAGAAGATGATATTTTAAAAGGCCCATACCAGATGTGATCAAATTTACCATTTTTACCCGAATCTTCCTTTCGAGCATCCCACCTTAGAACTAGATCTCCAGGAAGAAATGTTTTGTTCTTGGCCTTGCGATCAAATAGCAGCTTCATATTATCCTAGTACTTCTGTAGCTTTTCGTCTATTACATCCCTGTGCTGTTGGACTTCAATTAATTGGTTTATTCTTCTGGTGAGAGGATTTGGCTCTTCCTTCTCATCTTGCCATAGCTTCATTACAGGAAGTGATAAGTTTATGGGTAATACCACATCTGTGCCATAAACCATTTGAAATGGTGAGGTACCAATAGATTTCTTCGTTCCTATTCGATTTTCCCATAAAGCATACTTTAAATGTAAGTGCCAAGATTTTTTATTTTCCTTTAAGGCCTTCTTAATTATGCTGATCAAACTCTTATTAGAAGATTCAGCTAAACCGTTCCCTTGTGGATAATATGTTGTAGAATGTCCTAGTACAATGTTATATTTTTGACAGAAACTAATCATTGTCATGGACTTGAAAGCTTGAGCATTATCTGTCACTATTTTTCTAGGATATCCAAATCTTGCCAATATATTTTCTTCCAAAAATTCTATAACCACTGAGTCAGTGGCTTTCCTGGTAGGAATTGCCTCCACCCACTTGGTGAAATAATCTGTGGCAGTGAGAATCCACCTATGTTGGGCGCTTGAATGTGGATTTATNCACCAAGTGGGTGGAGGCAATTCCTACCAGGAAAGCCACTGACTCAGTGGTTATAGAATTTTTGGAAGTGAGAATCCACCTATGTTGGGCGCTTGAATGTGGATTTATCTCACCTATGAAATCAAGCCCCCATTGCTGGAAAGGGGCTTCTGTTTTAACTGGAACTAACGACATAGCTGGTAACTTCTGTTTCCCAGTAAAAATTTGACAAGGGTTACAAGCCCTTACCTTAGCATTTACATCGGGGAACAGCTTGGGCCAATAATAACCAGCCCTTAAAATTTTGTATGCTATTGCTCTCCAAGCATGATTCCCTCCACAGACCCCTTCATGAAACTGACTGATGACATCCTCTATCTCTGATTCAACCAAGCAAACTAAGAGGAAACCAAGTGGGTCTTTCTAGTATAATTTTTTCTCAGAAATGCAATATTTAACTGCATGCAATTTCAATGTTCTAGCTTTGGAAGATGACAATTCCTCTGGACATTTCAAAGTTAAAAGATATGTTACTATATCTTTATACCAATCAGATGAAACGAATTTGTCCTCAATCTTGTTTTCAATTATTTGATCATCAATTTCATTCATATCTATCCAATCTTCTTCTTCTTGAGCGTTGTTCATCCCAAGAGCCCAAAAATTAGATTCAGCTAATAGTCTAGCTAAACCATGTCCTTTAACCAATTTAGTTGGCTTGACCTCCAAGTCAAATTCCTGAATTTTCACAAGCCATCTACCCCTCTTACCGTCACTGTCTGCTTGTACTAAGATATTCTTTACAGCGCTGGTAGGTACATATGCAATGATTTTGGAATGTAATACATGTGTTCTGAAAGCCTTCAATGCTTTAACCATTGCGTAAGCTTGCTTTTCCATTATATTGTATTTCAGCTCAGTGTCTCGGAGGCTCTTATTGAAAAAAGTGATGGGTTGCTCAAAACTCTCTTCATTCTTTTGGAGGAGAACAACAGCCAGTGTATGTTCAGAAGCAAATGAAAAAATGAAGAACTCCTTAAGATAGTCTGGACTTGCTAGTACCGGAGCTTCACTTATAACTTTTTTAATGTGAGCAAAGGATGCCCTTGCTTCTGTTGTCCACTTAACTTTGTTGTTCTTCCTGAGCATATATGTTATCAGTTTAACAATTTCAGCAAAATTAGGAACGAATCTTCTCAAAAAATTTATTTTTCCTAAAAAAGATTGAATCTCTTTAACATTTCTAGGAATAGCTAATATTTCTATGGCCTCTACTATCTTCGGATCAATTCTTATACCATATCGGGATACTATATGACCTAACAATTTGCCCTCCTGCATGGCGAAATGAGATTTCTTTGGATTTAATGAAAGACCATACTTACGACATTTTTCAAAAGTTTGTTTTAAAAGAATAATGTGATCTTCATCTGATTTTGAAAACACAGTAAGGTCATCCAGATATATAACTACAAACTTATCTCGTTCTCCGACAAAGGCAATATCCATTGCTCATTGAAATGTGGCTCCTGCATTCATTAATCCAAATGGCATTTTATCATACATAAAAGTACCCCAAGGCGTGGTGAATGCAGTCTTTTCCTTATCAAGTTCACTAACAACAATTTGGTTATATCCTGAAAAGTCATCAATCATGGACATCCTAGTGGCTCCTACTACTTTTTCCAGCACGTGATCCATTTTTGGTAGAGGGTAGTTTTCTTTAAGAGAAGATTTATTTAAATTTCTAAAGTCAACGCATAATCTGATCGCTCCATTTTTCTTTCTCACTGGTACTAAATTGGCAACCCAATCAGAATATCTCAAAGGGATAATAATTTTAGCATCCAAAAGTTTTTTAACCTCTTTTTCAATGATAGGCAATAAGATTGGGTTAAACTGTCTGAGTTTTTTCTTGAAAGGTTTGACACCTGGTTTAAGTGGGATTTTGTGTTCTATCACTGAGGTGTCATAAGTTTTTAAATCTTCGTAAGACCATGCAAATACATCTTTATATTTTTTCAATAACTCTGTATATTTGTTTTTATTTTCTACTGACAAAAATTTTGATAACTTAACCAATCTAGGATTATCTACAGTTCCTATATTACAGTCTTCAACCTCTTCTGGTTGAGGTTGTAGAGTAGTCTTAGAAGGCATGTCATCTTTATTAAAGAGTCTTTCTAAAGGTATCAAACCTTTAGGGATTTGATTATTTTTTAAAACAAGCATCCGGTGATCAGCTATTTTATCCTGGAACTCTTTTGCATCTTCACCTTCCTGCATGATCCAAAAAGGATCATTTTGATTCTCCTGATCACTGTATGTTTCTGAAAACTCATCTAAAGATTCGAGAAATTTTCTAAGTTGCTCATCATCTTCGAAAACTTGCCAATGCTGTACATTATTAGGTATGGAAGGTCGATGTCTCATTTGAATATGGTATTTCAAATTAAAAGACGTTGGGGGGCTAAATGTTGAAGCAGCTTTGGCTAAGGCATCGGCCTGTTGGTTTTCAGATCTAGGGATAAAATGGAAATTCACAGAAGTGAAGAAATTCTCAACTAAATCCCATACACAGTTTCTATAAGTCCTTAATCTAGGATGTTTTGCTTGATATTGCCGGTTCACTTGTCTTATGATTAATTCAGCATCACCGAACACTTCAATATTTTTAATTTTCATTTTTCTTGCAGCCTCTAGACCAAGTACTAGAGCCTCATATTCACATACATTATTTGTACAGTCTATATACCACTGGAGCCTATAAGAAAAAGGTATCACAAATTGATCGTCAGGGGCAATAAGGAGTACTCCAGCCACAGCTCCCAGATAGGAGGAAGCTCCATCAAAAAACATTTTCCAAGTACCAGTATTATATACATTTTCTTTTATTTAATTTTTTTGAATTTTATCTTCTGTACTTTTATCATCTACTTCTATCTCAAAATCATCATCTAACGATAAAATACAGTTCTCTAAATCTTGATCTGCGATATATACAGGGTGATTTTTAGGATTTTTTGGGTCGCTCACAGTGAAGGCCATCCGAGTTTCCCTGTATAGACGAGTGAATTGTCCTCCAAAAACAGGGATAGCAGCGTATGTTATATCTAACTGAATGGATCCTCCAAGCTTAGCACCCCAAGATCTAGATAGTAGCATTCCGTATTTTGGGGGAATATCTGCGACTACCACATCCATAAGGATGCTTTTAGAGGGTATCTGAGCCAAGTTGACTACTAGGTCTTTAATCATCCCAATACAGTTAACCCTCCTAGAATCAAAAGAGTACAAATCACCATAGGGTCTAGTAATCTCGAGACCAAGTTTATCCATTATTGCTTTAGGCATGACATTATGTGAAGCTCCAGAATCTAACATACAGTTGTGTAAAAGGTGGTCAAAAATAGTAAGTGTGAAATAAAAAGGAGCTACTGTATCTTTTGGCCCTTCTACATGCGGACCGAATGATATGATAGGTCTATCATCTTCTAAGTTAATTGTGTCCGCTTGACTTTCCTTTTCAGAAAAATTAATCATTTTAGCTATTTGTTTTCGATATATTGGATTTTTTGCTAATTCGACAAGAGGGATGGGAATTTTTATCTTGCTTATTTCATTTTCTAAGTTAAAATTTCCTACGGCTTTGTCATTTTCAATATGTGGAGCTTCCATAACTTTTTTCTCATTTTTTTGTTGTGATGTAATCTTATTTTCTTTTATCGGAGTTTGGGTATTTACAGGTGTAGTTCCTACTGGCTCTAACTGTACAGGGTTATTTGTTGTATTTCTATTTGTAGACTGTTTATCTGCAACTTTTGAGTTTTCCTCATTAGTATCATTTCTAAGCAAAACCTTTTTCGTTTGAACATTAGGAATATTTTTATTTCCCGATCTTAGATTATATCTTCCCTGCAAATCAACGATAATGTCATTTGCAACACTTTGATATGCATGGTCATCAGTTGCATTATTACTAACTGTATCTTCTGATTTACTTTCCTTAATCAACGATGCTTCATAATCTTGTCTAGACAAATAAGGATACCTATTATCATCACCAAGACAATGAATATCTTCGTCCAACTCTTCAAATTCGCCGAAATCTTCTTCTCCAATGTAATCTTCAGTTTTAAAAGGTTCTTGAACTTTTTGATCTTCATTTTTTATTGTCTTATGTGGTCCTTGTGTCTCAGGATTTTTTCGGAAATCCTTTCTGGGAAAATTATCTCTTCTAGGTCTGTCTAACTCCATTTTTGAAATTTTGTTTGAGAGTTGTTGGATGACCCTAGCCATTTCATCTATTTTATCTCTAGCAGATTTTCCTAACCCTGAGGGTCCACCTTGTTCTTTAAATTTTTTGTTTTCTTTATTTAGATTTTCTGTCTTCGCTTTAAGCTTTCCTGATGCCATCATATTAGATTCAATTTCTATTGCATCGTCTTGCATTTTAGGGAGATCTAATGATCGTCTCTCTCTTAATAGTAAAGCGAAGTCAGGATCAAAAGCACTAGCATAGGTTACTTTGGCTGAAGGTTGCGAAGGCTTAACTTCAGCTGGAATTTTATTATATAATTTATTAAATTTTTGTGTAAATTCCAACACTGACTCAGAACTTTTCTTTTTTAGGGCTCCGAATTCTGTTAGGTAGTAGAGGTGATCTTTTCTCTCACCCCATTGTCTGATAAAGGCACTCTCCAGCTCTTCATAAAATGTTAATGACCCAGCTGGTAAGGATCTAAACCAAGTTCTTACTTGTCCTTCAAAGGTTTGAACAAGTAATCTGGAATAAACATCTTCATGTTCAATTCCAAGTATATCTGCAAATTGATCGAAAAAATTAATATGTTCTTGTGCGGTTAGATCACCCTCCCCAGTAAATTTAGGGAGGCTCTTCATATAGTTTTCAGGAAGATCATGAAGAGGGGCAGGAAGAACTAGAGGAGCATACCTAGTAGCCACTTTGGCAAAAATCACAGGAACTGGTATTTGATTCCCTCCACCACCTCCTCCACCTCCTCCAACATTTTGTCCCGCCATGGTTAGGTTTGGAACTGGAGTTGGGACCGTGTTTGGAGAAGATTCTTGGAAGACAGGAGAAGAAACTTCGGGAAACAAAAAAGTGTCAAAAGAAGGTGGAAGCGAAAGTGATCGTTCAAAAGATTCAGATGAATTTGATTTTGTAAAATTAGACTGATCTGTAGTATAATGTGATAAAAGGGTTTGTTTAAAGGATTTTCTTGATTTTAAGATTTTTTTCGGATTCGAGACAGACGAGGTCTGTTTGGTATCCGGGTTTTTTCTGGTATTTTTACGGGTACTAGCCAATTTATTTAATGTGGAGTCACCAAGTGAAAGATGATTAGCCTTATAAAGTTTTCTACTATTGTTCACTATCAACAACAGAAATTGTCGATGTCCTTTTTTCCCAGGGAAATAATTCGCTACTTCGTTCCCCGGCAACGGCGCCAAAAAGATGTTGTTCATGAGTTTGTGTTTTAAGGTTTTAAAACACACCGTCAAGGCATCCAAATATGATAATACTTTTAAGACAAATAAACAAAGAAAAACTAGATCAGATTCAGTTTCTCAACTGTCTTTGTCTTGCTTCCCGTTGTTCCTGGATGGTTATGTCACGTTCAATTGCTGCCCACGATCGTTCTAACTCAGTCCTATTTGTTGCAGTTTGCAAGATGGTGTTAAATAAGTTTAGTGCAATGCTTGTTTGATCTTGTAGACCAGGTTCTACGTTGGGTTGTCTACCGTTAGGAACTGTCATGGGTGATAGGGTTTTAAATATTTGTAAAGGGGTTTTTTATATATTGGTTACTTCAGACTTTCAGAAAAGATATTAATGAAACAACTTTAAAATATAAACAGTAATGTAAAGACACAACTAAGGACGTTTCCTGGTTTTGTGACAATTTTGAAATTGTAGACAATGAAACACAACAGAGAGAAATACAAGGCTTTTATCTAGAAAGAATCTTATATTTCAATTAACAGTAATGAAAGAAACGCAGGATTTCTAACAAAGAGAAATATTAAGGAACAGAAGGTTACAGGTCTTAAAATCACTAAAGTAATTTCAGAGGAAAAACTGTAACACATTCAACATCCAAACAAATCTGAAACAATAAAAAACAATTGCATATAATTTCAAATTTATTTACTTGCTAGAAACACACATTAAGAAGAAGATTTAACAAATGATAATATACAGGGGAAGAAACATAGTCACGAAATTGCAAGATTCAGAATCTTGTTGCGATTTATATTCCGATAAACTCCAAAGCTAATAGTACAAAAATTGGCTTTTTCCAAAATTTCTGAAGCCCTGTTTTAGCCTCTTGAAATTATATTTATACATTTCTGTCAAAATTTTCCGTTGGTATCTAACCAACTTCCTAATCTTTCGGTTGCATAAACTAATGTCAACCGTTTACAATTTATTTCAAAATTCTAAAAATAGAAATATTTACAAAGTTTTAACTTTGAGTCGAAGAACTTCCTTTATCT
>JASDQU010306838.1:119266-137884 GCA_032191745.1 Picea mariana | reverse complement strand
TTTTTCTTATATTTACTAGTCGTGCTTCCATGGATATGCATGTAGTCCGAACTAAGAAAACTCATATTCATCAAACCCATGTTGCCATGGTCGTTGTTGTTGCAACTGATTTTTATGCTTAGTGGGTTCCCCAAGAGGCTCAAGCTACCATACTAGCCCTGGAAAATGATGTTAGGATCATTCACAAGGCTTAGAATGATAAGGAAGTTAACGCTTAGGTGGGTGCTATCATCCTTGATATGGGTTGTACTCGTACCAAGGAGTCAGAATTTTACAGAACCCTAGAGTTGTATTGGCATATGAATACTATGGTAATTCATGGAATACTTCCCAAGGACCATGATTACCAACAATTTAAGTAGAGACTGGAAGCACTCGAGGACCAAAACTGGATACTCATCACGATGGTGTCCTGGTTAGTGAAGAATAATTAGGGTTCTTTCCAAGTCTCACGAGAAGTTTGTCATCCATTTGGAACTCCAATGGATGTGTGTCACATTGTTATCACTTCTTCTCCTGCTTCTCAGGTGCCTCTTTTCCATGTTTGAAAAGGCTCTCTCTAGTCTGACCCTTTATGGGTCTTTTTATTCTCAAATGTTCATGTTTACAAGTTCAGACTTTCTTGTTTATTTTTTAGTTATCTATATCGATTGTTGGTTGTCTCCACTCATGACTGATTCCAATTTTTCTATAAGCCTGATTTCCCTCTTTGGGTAGGCAAATAGTTATGGGTCTATGGGTTTTTGTTTTTGGAAACTTGAACTATCTGGACTTTTGAGGACAAAAGACATTTATGTACAATTTTTGAATAGCTAATAGAATTTGTATACTTACTTACAAAAAAAAAATACACAATCAATGAAATACAATATTTAGCATACTTTTTTAATAGAAGATTCAACTAATACTTACATTATTTTACATATTCTTTTAATAGAAGATTCATAAAGTTAGTAATAGAGTAAAAAATTGTGAATCTATTTCATACAAAGCTTATAGATCAAAATTTATTATTATTCTATATATTTAATATTTTAAAATTCATTAAATAAATTTGATATATTACAATAGTTGAATAATATAAATTAATAAATTATTTGGAAAATTAAAGTTTACTTAGGTTCATGGTATTTTTCCCATGGTTATTGTGCATGTACAAAACTTATAAACAACAATGTGCACCTTCTGATTTATGTAATGAGGGAAGCCAACGTTTTAGTTGTGTGTTTAAATGCATTTAAGTGAGAACACACCTTTGAGGGATTTTTATTCTGAGATGGTCATGTTTACAAGTTTAGAGTTTCTTGTCTATCGGTTAGTTATCTATATCGTATGTTGGCTATCTCCAGTCATGACTGATTCCATCTTTTCTTTAAGCCCAATTTCCCTCTTTGGGTAGGCAAATACTTACGGTTCTATGGGTTTCTATTTTGGAAAACTTCAACTATCTGGACTTTTGAGGACAAAAGACATTGATGTACAATTTTTGAATAGATAATAGAATTTGTATACTTAGTTACAAAAAAAAAATACAAAATGAATGAAATACAATATTTAGCATACTTTTTTAATAGAAGATTCAACTAATACTTACATAATTTTACATATTTTTTTAATAGAGGATTCATAAAGTTAGTCATAGAGTAAAAATTTGTGAATCTATTTCATACAAAAATTATAGATCAAAATTTATTATTATTCTTTATATTTATTCTTTTAAATTTCATTAAATAAATTTGATATATTACAATAGATGAATAACATAAATTAATAAAATATTTGGAAAATTAAAGTTTACTTAGGTTCATGGTATTTTTCCAATGGTTATTGTGCATGTGCAAAACTTATAAACAACAATGTTCACCTTTTGATTTATGTAATGAGGCAAGTCAACATTTTAGTTGTGTGTTTAAATGCATTTAAGTGAGAACACACCTTGGAGGGGATTTAATTCTGAGATGGTCATGTTTACAAGTTTAGAGTTTCTTGTCTATCGGTTAGTTATCTATATTGAATGTTGGTTGTCTCCAGTCATGACTAATTCCATGTTTTTTTTAAGCCCAATTTCCGTTTTTGGGTAGGCAAATATTTATGGTTATATGGGTTTCTATTTTGGAAAACTTCAACTATCTGGACTTTTGAGGACAAAAGACATTGATGTATAATTTTTGAATAGCTAAAAGAATTTGTATACTTACACAAAAAAATACAAAATCAATGAAATACAATATTTAGCATATTTTTTTAATAGAAGATTTATAAAGTTAGTAATAGAGTAAAAATTTGTTAATCCATTTCATACAAATCTTATAGATCAAAATTTATTATTATTCTTTATATTTAATATTTTAAAATTCATTAAATAAATTTGATATATTACAATAATTGAATAATAAATTAATAAGATATTTGGAAAATTAAAGTTTACTTAGGTTCACGGTATTTTGTAATATTCCAGATAGAAAACGTATGCATAACAACAATAAAATGCTAGAAATGGCAGATGAACAACAATATAACTAGAATAACACCACAATAATACTGAAATGATAACAAAATAACACCAGAAAGAGCACTTTGATTACTGAGAGCAATGTTCACTTGCCTCTTTGTGGGGGAAACCTCCAGTCAAGCAGAGCTCTATTACAATAGTATTCAAGATAGGGTTCTCATACCCTCGACTCCTATCTATACTAAATATGTATATCAAGAGAACCATCTAGAGGAAGATCCTTCTAGAAGTGAAAGCTTCTATTAGGTCTTCTTACATTCGACTTATTCCACCTTATTGCAAGGCCTTATTAATATTGACCTTTAAACATCGGAATGCATTTTTCTACCTACATGAGGGGTTAGGTCCCTAACATGTTCTCCCCCTTAAAAACAACCTTGTCCTCAAGGCTTGAGATGTGGAAATTGTTGCAGAATGGTACCTAGTTCCCAAGTGGCATCTGTTGGAGTTGTATCTTTCCACTGGACTAACACTTCCTTGATGGTGCGTTGATGTAAGCGACGCTCACGCTACTCCAAAAGTGCTTGGGGATGTATCCAAATGGAAACTTCTTCGTCTAACTCGGGAAGGTTGGTTTGAGTTTGGAACTTAGTTCCAATCACCTTCTTTAAGCATGAAACATGAAAAAAAAGATGTAGCTTAGAATGACTGGGAAAGGCTAACTGATAGGCCACCTATCGTACACGCTTGAGAACTGTATGAGGACCATAAAATTTGGGCACCAGCTTTTGAAAATGGTCAGCCGTGAGGGAATTGTTCTTGTAAGGTTGCAGTCGAAGAAACACCTGATCCCCTTCTGCAAATTGACGTTTAGAGCGACCTTGATATGCTTGTTGCTTCATGCGATTTTGGGCCATGACCAAATTATTTTTGAGGGTACGGAGAATAGCCTCTCGAACTATAAGCGTTTTTTCAACCACCTGGAGCTTCGAGACACCTGGTAAATATGAGAGAATTGATGGTAGATTTTGTCCATATACTGCTTCAAAATGATTCATGCAAAGCAGTTGTATGGTATGGAGTGTTGTACCATTATTTAGCTAGGGTTAACCATTGAGCCCATTGATTTTTCTTTTCCGATGCAAAACACATCAAATATGTTTCTTTTCCAATGCAAAACACCTCAAATATGTTTCCAAACATTTGTTGACAACTTCAGTTTGACCATCCATCTGGGGATGATAAGTTGTGCTGAGATGCAATTGGGTGCCTTGTAGCTTGAATATTTCTTGCCAAAAACTGCTGGCGAAAGTTGTTGGGTATGTGCTATATTATTTTCATGAGTAGTAGTGTCTGAGTGTATGCACCAAGCACACAGGGGTTCAGGGGAAGTGCCCCTGAATTATTTTTTTTTCTGCATTGGGACCGCATTTTTCGGGACCACATTATATTTAGGTGGTTTTTCGTCACATGGTTTCTTTGCAGATGGTTTTCTATTTTCGGTTAAGGAATTAGGGTTTTGGACTAATCCAGGTCATTGGGTTAGGGTTTTGGACTAATCCACGTCATTGGGTTAGGGTTTTGGATGCCGCTGACTCCTATATGTATTTTGTATTGTAAACATTGTAACATGATGAATAATATAGAATATGCTAGTTTTCCCGGTTTGGGTTTCCAAAGGAAAAATATCTATGTAATGTTTGTATTTTCCATTGTATCTTTTCTGTTCTTTTTCTGAATAATATATGTTTACAATAGATATTGTACAAGGTTAGAATTTACAAAATTTGGGTCGCTATCAGAAACAATAAAATGTGGCATGCCATGAAGCTTGAAGACCTGATCCATGAAAAGTTGAGCCACTATGGATGTTGTAAATGGGTGTTGAAGAGAAAATAAATGAGCATACTTGGAAAGGCGATCAACTACCACCATGATGACTGATTTATTGCTCAATTTAGGTAACCCTATAATAAAATCCATAGAGATATCCCTCCAAATAGCAGGTGGAATTGGAAGCGGTTGTAGTGTTTCACCCTTGTTGAGTTGACACACATCACATTTGGCCACAAAATCATGAATGCCTTGTTTCATACCATCCCAGAAAAAAGAATGTTTGACCCTGTAATAGGTTTTGGTAAACCCAAAGTGCCCAACTGTGGGTGTAGCATGAAGCTCATAAAGCACCATGGATTTAATTTTTGACTGTTTACTTAAATACAAACAACGTTTGTATCAAATCTCCTCATGGAGCCAAGAGTACCCTGGGGAAACTGGAGAATTGAACTGCAATTGCTGTATCAGATGCAAACTTTTGGGTTCATGTAGCCATTCTTGGCAAATGACTTGAAGCCAATCTGGTACAATGAAGGAGAGAGAAAAAAGGGAGCCTTCATCTTCATGTTTTCGGGAAAGTGCATGTGTAACCACATTGTCATTACATTTCTTGTAAATGATCTCATAATCATATCCAAAGAGCTTAGTCACCCGTTTTTGTTGCTCTGGGGAGGAAATGTGTTGTTCTAGAAAATAATTGAGGCTTTCATGATTTGTCTTATTTTGGAAGCGTTGCCCCAATAGATAAGGGAACCACAAATCAATGACATGCAAAATAACCAACATTTCCTTTTCATAGATTGAGTTGCCCAAATTTCATTTAGACAATTGTTTGCTAGTAAAGGACAAAGGCCGACTCTCTTGCATAAGGACAACGCCAATACCATTCCATGAAGCATCACATTCTGGGACAAAGGTCTTTTTGAAATCATGAATGTCCAAGACTGGAGTGGTGCACATGGCCACCTTCAAGCAATCTTTCCATAATTCCTAAAAAACTTGTGATAATAACTTGTTAAGCCCAGAAATCCCTGCAATATTTTGAGATTCTTTAGGTGAGACCAGTCTTGCGTAGATTCAATCTTTTTAGGATCCACCCTGACATCGTTCTTGCCAACAAGATAACCCAAATAGTCAACTTCTGAGGTGCCAAAAGCACATTTAGATTGTTTCAAGAAAATTTGGTGCTGAGAGAGTAGATGGAGAACTCGGTCCGCATGAGCAAGATGGCATGTCCAGGTTTTTCTATAGATGAGGATATCATGAAATAAAACTAAGACAAAATGACAGAGAAAAGGGAGAAAGACATGATTCATGAGGCTTTGGAAGGTGGAGGGGGGATTACACAAGCCAAAGGGCATGACCAAAAACTCATAGTGGCCCTCATGAGTTCTAAAGGAAATCTTAGGAATGGATTCCTCTTTCATATGGATCTAGTGGTAGCCAAAATGAAGATCAAGTTTAGTAAAGAACTGGGCGCCACTCAATTCATCCAAGAGGTCATCAATGACATGAATGGGAAATTTGTCTTTAATGGTGAGTTTTTTGAGAGAGCGGAAGTCAGGACACATGTGCCAAGAGCCTTCTTTCTTCAGGACCATGACCACAGAAGAAGAGTAGGGGATCGTACTAGGGCAGATAACGCCTGCGTTATGTAGTTCTTGAACCATTTTCTCAATTTCATTTTTTTGGGAAAAGTGGTGATAATAGGGACGGATATTGGGAGGAATGGAATGATCATGAACACCACGGGAAGGCAAGAGTCCCCGGGGAGTGGAAAAGACCACATGATGTTTAGAGAGGATGTATTGGAGGTCTTGCGGCACAGAGGATGTCTAAGTTGCCTGTATGGCATGGAGTTGGGCAATAACGCCAGAATGACCTTTTTTGAACATCTTTTCCATACGATGGGAACTAATGATCTCAGGTGAACTGATGGTGATGCCTTGGAACTTATATTTTTGGCCCTCCTGGTTGAATTGCATGGTTAATTCCTTAAAATCCGTGAGAATGGGACCCAAAGTCCTTAGCCAGTCTACACCCAAAACAATGTCACAACCGCCCATGTCGATATAAAACATATGATATTTGAGGTGGTAGTCACCAGTTTGGAGACACACATTTTCACAACGCCCTCCAAATTTCATGGAGCCGCCATTGGAAATCATGATTTGAAAATTATTGACTACATAGATATAGCAATGACTTTCTTGGGTAATGCGGCGATGAATAAAATTATGGGTGCTTCCACTATCAAAAAGAATGATGACCTTCCTATGCTTGATGTAACCAATTAGCTTGAGGGTTTAGGGAGCAGAGAAGCCAGTGAGATCATTTAGGGAAATGATAGGTTTTATTTTGGGACGGTTTGAGGGAGGGGTTATGTCCATGGGTTCAGGTGACTCAGACACAAAGGAGAGTTTCAACATCCTCTTCTGAAACATCCTCCGAGATGGCCATAAAAATATTATGTTCCTTACAATTGTGGCCCGGAAAATATTTGTCATCATAATTATAACAAAGGACTTTGAGTTGGTGTTCAGCCATTTCGGCCCTAGTCAATTTTTGGATCTTTAATGGAGTGGAAGGAGGAGTGGGATTTACTGGTTTAGTGCGAGGAATAAAGGAGGGTTTCCAGTTTTGAGAAGAGATAACCTGTTGTGCTTCCTTAGCTCATTTAGTAGTCTCCACCCAACTCTGAGGCCAAGCCATGAGGAGATGGGCACGAATATCATCCTTGAGGCCGCTAATAAAAAATTCTCGGAAAAAAATATCAGACATGCCCTCTGTACGAAAAGTCAGTCGCTCAAAAGAAGTTACAAAGTCTTCCACTATGCCAGATTGTTTCAATTTTTTCAAACAGCCTAAATGGTTGGTGTCAATGTCAAAGCATTCATAAAGCTCTACCACAAAGTGTGTCCAAGCAACATACCCTTGACAAGAAGTTTTTCTCCATTGCCACCATTGCCACCATTGCCAACATTCTTGATCTAGATGGATAACACCATACCAGAGTTTGGCCAAGTCATCTGTAATGTTGTACAAAGAGAAAAAATGTTCCATTTGAGTTACACAACTAGTTGGATCCAAGCCATCAAATTTGGTCAGATCCACCCGCGAAAGGCATAGGTCACGTTGAAACTGATGGGGATGAAAATTATGGGAATGAGAGGAAGTTTCAACTTCAGTATGCAAAGGTGGGTCAGATAAAGGGGTACATGCAAGGATATGCATCTTGGTATGAATGTGATAAGGGCGAAGAGATAAATCCAATGGAATAGGTCTCAAATAATAGTCCAAAATTTTCCATTTTTTTTTTTACACCTGCAGAGTTATACTCCAGTTTGAAGAATATTGTAGTGATGAAATGGCCAAATGCTTAACCAGGAAGAAATGTGTAGTGATTTGACAACTCGAACACAGTTGCGCGGCGATAGATCTTGTCTGTTTTATTTTTGTTTCTGTCCCCAAGGGTTAGGTATTCAAGGCTTACACAAACAAGGGTTTTCCCTCGGGTATATCTATATGATATACATGCGGGGTCCAACAGTAGTACTCGGCCCAATATATCAGGGAACTAAATAAGGAGGCTAGACCATGCCCTTAGCCGTACTACCCGGCTACCCAGGTACTACAGAGTATCTTCCCGAACGTTGTTCTCAGTGGCACTATAGCATTCAGGCAACCGATCGGTTTATCTAAAGAGGGCTAAAGGAAATATAGGTCTATCCATGTACAGGTGTTGTCTGATGCGCTACCACTTGAAGGGGTACCAACAGGGGTTACAAGGGTGGCCAACAGATGTGTGCTTAATAACCACTTGTATTTCCTGCGTGTATGAATCCCTCAACCACGGGTTTATGCGCGTAACGATAGATGTTTGTAGCTTAAAGACTTCGGAATACGTCTCTACCCTGAAAAAATTTAACCCACAATTTTCTTCTGAGGAAAGTGCTCTAATACCACTTGTAATATTCTAGATATAAAAAGTATGCAGAACAACAATAAAATGATAGAAATGGAAAATGAACAATATAACCAGAATAACACCACAATAATATTGAAATGATAACATAATAACACGAGAAAGAGCACTTCGATTACTGAGAGCAATGTTCACTTGCCTCTTCGACGGGGCAACCTCCAGTCGAGAAAAAATCTATTACAATAATATCCAAGCTAGGGTTCTCATACCCTCGACTCCTATTTATACTAAATATGTCTATCAAGAGAACCATCTAGAGAAAGATCCTTCTAGAAGCAGAATCTTCTATTAGGTCTTCTTACATTCAACTTATTCTACCTTATTGCAAGGCCTTATTAATATTGACCTTTATTATATCAGAATACATTGTTCTACCTACGTGAAGAGTTAGGTCCCTAACATATTTTTCCCATGGTTATTGTGCATGTGCAAAACTTATAAACAACAATGTGCACAATATGTGCACCTTTTGATTTATGTAATGAGGCAAGTCAACGTTTTAGTTGTGTCTTTAAATGCATTTAGGTGAGAGCACACCTTATGTGGTATCTCCACCTTCATCTTGTATTTACTCACATTTAGTGCAATCTCATCTTGAAATTCCTATAACTAAGGAATGTGTGTAACCATTATTTACATATTTTGAAGTAGCATAATACACAATACTCTATTTATGTGAATCTCTCTCTCTTCCATGACTTTTAACAAAGGCTCCCATGGTACTTTTAAATGGATAATAACATGGGAAAGTAATAATATGATGATTATGTCAATGACATAGTAGCACACCAATATTTCCTTCATTGTAGATAAAAATTGTACTATGTACAAGATTCTATCAATACATACCAAAAAATATTCCTTCAATCTTTCATTATCACTTATTATGTTGTTGTTTTCATTTTTATATTGCTTAATAACTTATGTCCTTAACTTTGTCATCACTAATAAAATAGAGTATGAGATAATGTATCTATGGGCTTCTTGATGATCAAGACCAACAAGGTATTATACATATGCTCGCAACATGATCACAATAGATCTTGTTGACGAGTATTGAGATGTGGGCCTTATTTAGCTTGTCTATCACTCACTCAAACCAATTCGACTTCCCTCAGATAAGCAAGATCATAGATATGACATAAGATAAAGATTATCCAAGCTAACCACATTTCTAACAATGTTCTATGCAACAAATCCTACAAAAAATTTAGTGCTCGACATAGTTCCATGTGCCAAAGTTTCAGAGGCACAGTTGATCCATGACCCCAAAACCTAAAAAAATCCTCACTAGCAAGTATTGAATCATGTACATAAGGTCTTTGAATGAACCCAAAACCTTAAAAAATCCTCACTAACAAGCATTGAATTGTGTATGTCATTTAGCTTTGCTATCACTCATGGTAGAAACAATTCAACTACCAAGAGAAGAAAAATATGATCATATATATTTTTATCTAAGCAAATTCCACTCCAACAAAATGAAGTTTTTCCTCACAATTTTGAGTCACACTTTAGGTCGGCATGTAATGGGTATACATATGAAATGATTGAAAACTAATATATATATATATATGAGATCATTATCGAACATGTACATATTGCACAAAGTCTTAGTTCCTTTCCATTTCGTCTTTAACTTGCGCATAAGATTAGAGAGAAGTTGTAGCTCTCTGGATTCTGGATTAAAATCTGCCCAGGCTTGAAACAATTTTAGCGTACTCATCGAGCTGACATAAATTTCCCGCAGAGGGGCATTTCGTGGGGTTTTATTAAACTGTATTTTGAGGGATTTTTCCTTCTTTTAAATATTTCAGAATGATGCAGCCAAGTCCCGTGGCGACACCCGCGATTGATGCCCAGCAGCAGCAACATCAACAACAGTTGATGATGATGCCCCTGCCTCCTGAAGCTGGATTTTTTCTCCAACAACCCCAACCTCAGCTTATGATTCCGCAATACCCGCAACAAGCGTTTTTCCCCAGAAACCCCAACCTCAGATTATGGTGCAGCAATACCCGCAACAAGTGAGCTCCACGGACGAGATTAGGATCCTCTGGATCGGAGGTTTGCAGCATTGGATGGATGAGACTTATCTGTCGCAGCACTGTTTTTCTTATACCCAAGACCTTCTTTCTCTAAAGATTATTCGCAATAAGCAAACTGGAGAATCAGAGGGTTATGGTTTCCTAGAGTTTGCAAGCCATGCAGCAGCCCAAATGGCTCTCCAAAATTTCAATGGTCTACAGATGCCCATGGCTGAACAATTTTACAGGCTAAATTGGGCAACATTTGGCATTGGAGAAAAGCGTCCCGAGGATTATACTATATTCGTGGGAGATTTGGCATCTGATGTCACAGAGGACTTGTTGCAAAAGACCTTCGGAGATATATACCCATCTGTAAAAGGAGCAAAGGTTATTACTGATAGGACTACAGGCTGTTCAAAAGGATATGGGTTTGTAATCTTTGGGAATGAGAATGAGCAAGCTCGGGCTATGACAGAGATGAATGGAATGGTGTGTTCATCCAGACGTATGCGAATAGGTCCTGCCATAACAAAGAAGACTACAGTTTATCAGCAACCGTATCCTAAAGTGGTCGCGTCAGGCTCAGAGAATGACCCAAATAATACGACTCTATTTGTTGGTGGCTTAGACTCCACAGTAACAGTCGAAATGCTGACGCAGTCATTTGTCCAGTTTGGTGAGCTTTTGCATGTCAAGATACCTGCGGGCAAGCGTTGTGGATTTGTCCAGTTTAGCAACAGGGCATCTGCAGAGGTAGCATTTCAAAAGCTACATGGTACAGTTCTTGGTCAGCGACCAATTAGGCTTTCTTGGGGACGAAATCCTGCAAACAAACAAGTGCAGAGTGCAGGGTGGCTTGAAATCCAACAACCAGATCCAAATCAATGGAATGGTGATGTACAAGGATACAATGCTGGTTATGATTATGTCACACAACCTCAAGATCCAAATATGTACAGTTATATCCCTCCAAATGCACACCATTAGCATCAATATATAAATATGTACAGTTATATCCCTCCAAATGCAAACTATCAGCAACAGTAAATCAGTCTGAAGTTTGAAAATTTTGAAAGGATTCAAACTTACTTGCATGAAGATTTGATTCATCTTTTTGGGTTAATTCTACTAGTCTTAGAATTCTAAAAGCTAAAAAGGCGGGAGAGGGCCGCACACGGCCCGGGGATGTTCGGAGCTGCCGCTCCTCTCCAACACCACGCCCTATTCATATCAGTGCTGACATGTTCGGACCAACTAGATATTTCGGCTTTGCTTTCAAAAGGCTTTGACTTTATATTTGATATTTTGTAGTTTTTTTATTTATTTATGTTTTTATTTAAATTAAAAAAATATTTTTATTAATTTTTCAAATTTATTATTTATTTAAATTTATTGATTGAGATAATTCTGATGGGACTTACTACCCCTTGTGATGAGTATTTGATTTAATATGAAGTGTGAAATTAATAATGTTAAATAATTAATGTTTGGACACACTAGCATCCTTACATATGTGATTTACAAACCATTTATTTGTGGTAGTGCCTTCTTCTTCCCTTCCCCTTTCATATACCACTTTTTTCATCGTCATTGTACTATTTTTTTTCTTTTCCTTTTGTGTATCACATGCTTCATCGTCTTTGTACCATAATGCAATATTAAATATTATGCCACCTCTTTTATTACCATTGTATTGTTTTTTTCATTTCCCTTTGTGTACCAACTACTTTATCACTTTTGCACTTCAATGTAATTTTTTCAACCTCTCAAGATGAATAAATTGAAATTAAGGTTTACATTTTTTGTGTACCACTTGCTTCATCGCTTTTGTATGCATGATTAAAGATTACATATGCTCTTCCAACCTTTCAAGATGAATAGATTGAAATTGAGGTTTGCACCTACATTTTTAAGACCTAAATCTTTATATTGATTAACATAAGATTATATTCACCTCTCTAACATTTGTAGGTTTGAGTGGTGGCAGATTTGGGTGGTGGCATCCAGTGGCTATATCCTAAGTTAAGGTGGTGACATCCCAAAGTCTTGCAGGTTCTGGTGAGACATCCCAATGTCTTTAGACTCCATGAGGTCATCATCAAGAATGCCTAACATTGATATCATAACATAATTTCAAACAAGCAAAATTATCTTGACATTAATATAGTAGTAGATGTGGATTTGGACATTGATTTTCCAATAGCAGGAGGTACACTTTTGAAAGAAAATGTAGATGGAGCAACTCGCCTAGTTAAACATCAAGTTTAGTTGTTGTTTGAGAGACATATCTCTTCTCTCTTCCTCCTTGCCATTTATGCACATAAATTAAAATTTCAAAAATGATAAAAAAAATAGATGTATCAAAATGGGAATCTAATTCTACCTTTGCATCATGCTATTGGAATATCCTAATGTAAGAGGTTGAGAATGGAGAAAAAGTGAAACACGTAGGTGTAAGAGTTTCTTGACAACTTACAAGGACTCTCAGAACTAGATGGCAAGGATGTGAGGATAAATGATGACATACCACATGGTCTGTATAAATAATATTATTTAAAATTTTATTTATTTAAGAAATTCAAAATTAACAAATTGACAAACTATTATATCTAAGACAAATTTAAAATTATCTTTGGGAATCCCTACTGTATTATTATACCTGCCACACAAAATGTATATAGCAATGAGTTGAGGGATGACTACTTATTAGTATAGGTTTGACCATAAATTTCACCATTCCTCCAAAGTTTCACATTAGCAAATTTTCTTTTATATTTTTCCTAAATAATAAAATGTATTTATATATTTAGTGATTGGTTTAAATATTTCACCTCTTATTCTAGGGCCTCGTCCGGTGTACTCATTACTTTTTGACTTATCTGGTACATCCATCAATCTGCAACTTCCTCTCATCGATAAAAGTACATTGATATACATTATACCTACTGCTAGTGTCATGGTATATAGCATTAGATGTGTAAATGAGTTTATATTAGTTAAGTTTTCCAAAGTTTAACATTCCATTGTTTAACTTTACAATATTTAATACTATCTGCATCATCTCGAGTTAAAATAAAAAAATTTAAAATCTTCAGCATCTACATTGTCGTCACATCAACACTGTTGTCCTATAACAACCTCAACGCATTTAATGCCTTATATGAGGGCATTTAATGCTATGAGTGATTAGGTTAAATTTCATTAATTGTTCTCAAGACACTAATAAGTTCCAAGGAACTTCTTCATCTGTCAATGTTAAATCAAATATTTTATGACTGACAAGAAATTAGTTGTTGGGATTTAGCTCCTGTTCTAAGAAAGTTTGTGAATATGATGAATTCTAGTGTTGGTACGCCATGGATGAGATGATGTGGGTGACCACAATTCAACTTTGAGTTCATCCCAAAAAAACATGACAAATCTATCTGCGAGTTCTTGTTCCTAAAAGAAATCACAGACTATACAAAATTCGATAAATTTTGTATTGAGCCTTATAATACCAATTATGAACGGAAGTGTAAGATCAAAACATAAAGGGAATATATCACGATAAAGGTGGTTGTTTTTTTCTCTCTCCTTTTAACAATTTCCATGTGATAACATGTATATTGCCTAAAAATGTTAGTCTAACTACAATTGCATTCTCCCAAAGGAAACAAAAGCGAGGACATAAGGTCATAAAACACATATTGCAATCATCACAATTGTCTAACTACAATTGCATTCTCCCAAAAAAAACATAAGCAGGAGGCTATAAAACACATATTGCAATCATCAAATCAATTGAACAATTTTTTATTTGATCCAAACTTCAAACAAAAGAGAAAACAAGAGGTCATAAAATACATATTGCAATCATCAAATCAATTGAACAATGTTTAATTTGATCCAAAATTCAATAACAGTAGGTATTACCGCTATGCAAACTGATTTAAAATCGTTTCATCTAACTTCAACACCCTGCTATCGTACATCCTTTTATTAATGTTTTCTTGTATTAATGAGTAAGTATGAAGAGTACAATCCACTAGTCATTAGATTATGTATAAAATAACTATTATTTTAATTTAATACTTAAACAAATAATTAAAATAACTATTATTTTAATTTAATATTTAAACAAATAATTAAAATAATAATCAAATTTAATATTTAAACAAATAATTTAAATAATAATCAAAATATGTATATTATGGAAAAATTAAAATACGTATACTATGTATGTTAATGGCGAAAGTTGTTTCCATACTCCAATGTATTTAATAGTTAATATGCTATGGAGTGTCAAACGATTCGTTTTTAAATAATTAAAATAACTATTATTTTAATTTAATAATTAAATGAATAATTAAAATAATAATAAAAATATGTATATTATGGAAAAAGTAAAATATGTATCCTATGTATGTTAATGGAGAAAGTTGTTTCCATACTTCAATGTATTTAATAGTTAATAGTGTCAAACGATTCGTTTTTATGTGTCACTTTAGAACTAGAAAATTCAAATGGCTAAACTATTGAGCCTTAATACAATTTTTTTTTCCGAAATAATTGATCAAATTAATTTATGAAGTGTGCATGTAACCTCAATTTATTTTTAAATGCAATAAAATTTTATTTTATTAAGAATTTTACTTTACTATAACCTCAATTTACTTTTAAATTTAATAAAAACATTATTAATAAAAACATTATCAGTTCAATTTATTTTTAAATTTACAAAGACTTTCAATGAAAAGGTAAATTTATACACTTTGATACTTATTAAGAAAAGAATAAATTTCAGTGAAAGTTTTAGTAAATTTATACATGTACATAAATTTATACATTTTGATACTTATTCCTTGCATTGCGTTTGAATTTATAACTAATTTATTGATCCATTTGTAGTATACAACAAATAACATGTCAAATTACACCATTTTAGAAAGTGTTAATTGTCGTATACTTCAAATGGCCATGTCCATTGTAGATATTACTGAACCACAATATTTATTGCTTAACTAGACGCTTTTATAGTGTTGGCTGCAATTTGTGTGCCTTCTCTAACACCAAGGTTTGAGTGGTGGCATCCAGTGGATGCATCCCAGGTTAAGGTGGCAACATCTCAAAGTCTTGTTAGTTCTGGTGGAGACATTCCAAAGTCTTTAGAATCCATGAGGTCATCATCAAGAATGTCTAACATAATTTAAAACAAACAAAATTATTTTGACATTAATATAGTAGTAGATGTGGATTTGGACGTTGATTTTCTAGTAGTAGGAGGTACACTTTTGAAAGAAGATGTAGATGGAGCAACTAGCCTAGTTGAACACCAAGTTTAGTTGTTGTTTGAGAGACATATCTCTTCTCTCTTTCTCCTCCTCATTTCTACACATAAATTAGAATTTCAAAAATGATAAAAAAATAGATGTATCAAAATGGGAATCTAATTCTACCTTCGCATCATCCTATTGGAATATCCTAATGTAAGTGGTTGCGAAAGGTGAAAAATGCAAACACGTAGGTGTAGGAGTTGCTTGACAACTTACAAGGACTCTCATAACTAGATTGCAAGCATGTGAGGATAAATGATGACATACCACATGGTATGTATAAATAGTATTATTTAAAATTTTATTTATTTAAAAAAATCAAAATTAAGAAATTGACAAACTATTGTATCTAAGACAAATTTAAAATTATCCTTGGGCATCATTATTGTATTATTATACCTACCACACCTGCCACACTCAATGTATACAACAATGAGTTGAGGGATGACTAGTTATTAGTATAGGTTTGACCATAAAAATGGAAACGTGTAGGTGTAGGAGTTGCTTGACAACTTATAAGGACTCTCATAACTAAATGGCAAGCATGTGAGGATAAATGATAACATACCACATGGAATGTATAAATAATATTATTTAAAATTTTATTTATTTAAAAATTTCAAAATTAACAAATTGACAAACTATTGTATCTAAGACAAATTTAAAATTATCTTTAGGCATCCTTACTGTATTATTATACCTGCCACACCTGCCACACTCAATGTATACACCAATGAGTTGAGGGATGACTAGTTATTAGTATAGGTTTGACCATAAATTTTACCATTTCTCCAAAGTTTCATAGTAACTGAGTTTTTATTAGTTAAGTTTTCCAAAGTTTAACATTCCATTGTTTAACTTTACACTATTTAATACTATCTGCACTCTCTCGAGTTAAAATAAAAAAAATTAAAATCTTCAGAATCTATATTTCTGTCACATCAACACTCTTGTCCTATAACAACCTCAAGGTGTTTCATGCCTTATATGAGGGCATTTAATGCTATGAGCGATTAGGTTAAATTTCATTAATTGCTCTCAAGCCACTAATAAGTTCCAAGGCACTTCTTCATGTGTCAATGTTAAATCAAATATTTTATGACTGGCAAGAAATTAGTTGTTGGGATTTATTTCCTCTTCTAAGAAAGTTTGTGAATATGATGAATGCTAGTGTTGGCACGCTATGGATGAGATGACGTGGTTGGCGACAATTCAACTCTGTGTTCATCCCAAAAAAAGCACGACAAATCTATATGCGAGTTCTTGTTCCTAAAAGAAATCACAGACTATACAAAATTTACTAAATTTTTTTATTGAGCCTTATAATACCCATTATGAACGGAAGTGTAAGGCCAAAACATTAAGGGAATGTATCACTAGAAAGGTGATTGTTTTTTTCTCTCTCCTTTTAACAATTTTCATGTGATAACATGTATAATGCCCAAAACCGTCGGTCTAACTACAATTGCATTCTCCCAAACCAAACAAAAGCAAGGACATGAGGTCATAAAACACATATTGCAATCACACATTTGTCTAACTACAATTGCATTCTCCCAAAGAAAACATAAGCGATGACAGGAGGCTATAAAACACATATTACAATCATCAAATCAATTGAACAATTTTTTATTTGATCCATACCTCAAACAAAAGAGAGGCCAAGAGGTCATAAAATACATATTGCAATCATCACAATTGTCTAACTACAATTGCAATATCCCAAAACAAACAAACGCAATAATAGGAAGCTATAAAACACATATTGCAACCATCAAATCAATTGAACAGTGTTTGATTTGATCCTAAATTCAATAATAGTAGGTATTGCCACTATGCAAACTGATTTAAAGTTGTTCCCTCTAACTTCAGTGCCCTGTTATCACACATCGTTTCATTAATGTTTTCTTGTATTAGTGAGTAAGTATGAACGTTACAATCCACTAGTTTATAAAGTTGATTGGATTATGAATTATGTGTCACTTGAGAACTAGAAAATTCAAATGACTAAGCTATTAAGCCCTAATACAATTTGTTTTTTTTGAGATAATTGACTAAGTTAATTTATGAGTTGTGCATGTAACTTCAATTTATTTTTAAATGCAATAAAAATTTTACTTTAATAAGAATTTTACTTTACTAAATGTAACCTCAATTTGTTTTTAAATTTAATAAAAATATTACCACTTCAATTTATTTTTAAATTTACTAAGACCTAATACAATTTTTTTTTGAGATAATTGACTAAGTTAATTTAAGAGTTGTGCATGTAACCTCAATTTATTTTTATTAATACGAATTTTACTTTACTAATTGTAAAGTCAATTTGTTTTTAAATTTAATAAAAATATTACCACTTCAATTTATTTTTAAATTTACTAAGACTTTCATGAAAAAGTAGATTTATACACTTTGATACTTATTAAGAAAATAATAAATTTTAGTGAAAGTTTTAGTAAATTTATACACTTACATATGATGACTTTCACTGAAATATACACTAAAAGATAAACTTAATCTAAAAAATAAATCTATACACTTCGATACTTATTCCTCTAGGTTCTGCATAAATTTATGCACTTTGATACTTATTACTTGTATTGTATTTGAATTTATAATTAATTTATTAATCATTTGCAGTATACAACATAGAACATGTCAAATTACATCATGTTAGAAAATGTTAATTTTCGTATACTTCAAATGGCCATGTCCATAGTAAATATTATTGAAGCACAATATTTATTGCTCAACAAGGTGCTTTTACATTGTTGGCTGCAATTTGTGTGCCTTCTCCAACACCAAGGTTTGAGTAGTGGCAGATTTGGGTGGTGGCATCCAGTGGTTGCATCCCAGGTTAAGGTGGCGACATCCCAAAGTCTTGCTAATTCTATAAATTGACTTATACCCAACTTGATCTAGATAGTTCAACTTAAACCCAAAGAAGGATGAGTTGCTCTTATTTTTTATAACATAGTTGTACATTCTTAAATAATAAAT